>ONZH01019512.1:0-33446 GCA_900303285.1 Rhinella marina
TGGCATAGACTGTCCAATCATAAATATACTTTATTGATAACAATACAAAAAATATAAACAGTGATTCATTCAATGGAAAGCAGGGAACAGTGGAAGGAGGAAAAAATAGAGAGCAAGGAACACGCTGTGCGGCACACTGACCTTTATATATGTATATATAAAGCAAGGCAATAGAAGATCACTTAAAAGCAGATAACATGGAATGTATAAAGACAACATGTGGCCTGAACCTAAAAAGGTATCCTACATTGCACACAAATCCTGGACAAAGTCCCAAAAGTTTAAGCATATGTGGTCACATGAAGTCCAGAGTAACATAATCTGCCAAAGGGATAGCAATATATAAGGTATAAGTAGTCATAAATTACCAAAACAGAAAGGCTGCCAAGAAACAGGTCAAATGCCGCACAGCCGTGTCCAGGTCCCGACGCCGTTTCGCCACACAGGCTTCTTCTGGGGAATGAGGAACACGTTGAAACCACATAACCTTATAACACAGCTACACAGCTGTGAAAGCTTAAAATCATTAAAGAAATTCAAATGGGAACCAATCTGGGGAAGAGGAGATATCACCAACCTATCACGAGTGTTAAAACACCTCCCATATGGAAGGTACGCCCGCCGGTATCTACCGGATTTCCTTCTCAAGAACAGACCTGCGCAGTACAGTGCGTACCAATGTGGAACGCATCAACTCGTCTTAAGGGCTGATCTCTTCCGCGTGTCAGTCTGGAACGCAAAACAGTGCGCTCAAACAGGCGCACCGCCGTGCGTCCCACACTGGATTGCATCAGCCCTCCACGGCCAAAGCTGCGCTCCATCATGGAGCAAAAAGCTTTATACATATACCGGAAGGTAGGATGTCTAGATGGAACAACTCTGTTACTCTAACATATATATAGTATGAGAGGGAAGCCTATCGACAATTGAGGGATACGGCCTGCTATAAAAAACTCACCTTCAATCCGAGTTCTTCATTCAAGTCCGAGTTGGAGAAATTAATTCTTATGGCCAAAGAGAAGGGTTTGATTACCAAAAAACAGGCTGAATGCTTGATTCCGTTATATATCCACGCATTGCGAGTTTGTATCTACTTCCTAAGATACATAAGGATGCAAATAATCCACCAGGACGCCCTATTGTATCAGGGGTAGGCAATTTATGTGAACCAATATCCAAATATATTGATGTGATGCTTAAACCTTTGGTTGAACAATTACCTTCTTACCTTAAAGACACTACTGACTTCTTACGTCGATTGAATGGACTTCAATTAGAAGCAGACATGTGGATTGCGACGTGTGATGTGGAGTCATTATATACAAGCATTCGCCACAAGGATGGTATCAATGCCGTTCGCTTCTTTCTATCAATGTCGGACATTGGTGAAGACATAGGTGAGTTTGTGCTTCAACTATTGGAATTTGTGTTGACACATAATTTTTTCCTTTTGGCAACTCGTTCTTCCTGCAGCTCCAGGGAACGGCCATGGGGGCGGCCTGCGCGCCGTCCTATGCGAACCTTTTCCTGGGGTTGTGGGAAAGGACTATTTTCCTTTCAGACCAGTATGATGGGATCGGTGGTGTCCAAATGTGGGCCCGCTACATTGACGACATTTTCTTCGTGTGGCAGGGCCCACAGGAGGACTTCCACCGATTCATTGCACAACTTAATTGTAATGACCTCAATATCAAACTTACTTATAGGATTACCCGCTCGGACTTGGAATTTTTGGACGTGAAGGTTTTGATTGATGATGAGGGTCAAGTGACAACAGACCTCTTTCGAAAAGAGACGTCCACAAATGCCTTACTTCATGCGAACTCCTGTCATCCTCCACATCTTATTCGCAATATTCCCTATAGTCAATTTTTAAGGGTGCGACGTATATGTTCTTCAGATGCTAATTTTGAATCACAATCACAGGACATGATCCGAAGGTTCCATCAGCGTGGCTATTCTACTCAATTTATCACGGCAGGATACCAACGTGCAAAAGAGAAAAATAGGGATGACCTTTTGGTTAATAAATCTTCCCCAAAAAAACAGGAGCTGCAAAAGGTGCGGTTCATTTCAAAATACAATTCTCAGTGGTATAAGATGAGACGAGCTCTTTCTAAACACTGGGAGCTGTTACGCTTGGATCCGGCATTAAGAGAAGCCCTTCCGGAGATTCCCTCCATGACCTATAGGAGACCACAGAACCTTAAAGATATGCTGGTGCAGAGCTATCATACACAGCGGAATGCAGCCTACAATTTTGGCAGCAAGGGCCCGAAATGGGGTTCATCGCCATGCGGTAAGTGTATTGCCTGTTCAAATATGGACAAAGCGATTCATTTTTCTAATCCTAGAAAGATGAATAGGTCATATGAAATCACATACAATATTGACTGTGGTACTATGGGAGTTATATACTTGGCACAATGCTCATGTGACTTGATATATGTAGGGATGACATCGAGGGAATTGCGACGGCGGGTGAGGGAACATGTCTTGGGGATTGAAAAAGCCAGAGATGAGAATGATCTGTCTTTATTAAAGTCTATCCCCAGACACTTCAAAGAATTCCACGATTGTGACAGTTCCCTGTTCCGTGTGAGGGGAATTGATCGGGTCTTTATATCCCAACGAGGAGGGAACTGGAAAAAACTACTGGCCCAGAAAGAGGTAAAGTGGATTTTCCAATTGGATTGTGTTGCTCCTCAAGGTCTTAATGAGGAATTGTCCTTTGCACCATTCTGTAGCTTCCTACTGATATAGCTGTGACTTTTTCTCTCTTGGTGTCTTGTTTCACTAGGAGAGTATATGGTTTTAATTTATTTTCCACTGTTTTTTTAACCTTATTTTTATGTTACTAATTTGTATGTTGAATTTTAATTTTAGTATTAATGGGACCTTCTGAAAAAAGAAAAGGATGTGTGGAGATTTGGACGGCCATGAGTTTTGTTGGGGTTATTATAGGAGAAGGTTGGAATGACGACGAAATAAATTGATGCAATCCCGAGACGTCTTGTGGCTGTTGGACAACTGTACTACTATATGAATAATCAACTCTTGTAATTTAGTTATCCTTTATACAATCTGGGACTGTTTACGTTTAGATGCACTTTATATATAAGATTTAGTATTTACATTCTGGTATATATATATATTTTAACTGCCCATATTATATAGGGGCAATATTAGTCACTGTATTATATTTTGATTGGCAATTTTGGTTGAGATATCCTTATGCCCTTCTATTTATTTTATTTATTCACATGGTTAATATATGATCTTAGGTCTAATGCTTTTTAATTAATTTTTTATATTTATGAATATTTATATTTTTTATGGTCTTCACTAATTGATTCATGCATAACATTATGGTCCGTTTTGATGAACTATTCATTTTTTTAGCACATTGTCTGTTTTACTTTATTTTTTATTATCTTTACATGTATTCACTTTGCATGCTATTCGGCACTTTCGCACTTTGCACTTTGCGCACTTTTTCACTGGCACTTTTATATTTATCTTTATTTAGTGATATGGATATATAGTGATTACACATTGTGATGCATACTATATATATGTTAGAGTAACAGAGTTGTTCCATCTAGACATCCTACCTTCCGGTATATGTATAAAGCTTTTTGCTCCATGATGGAGCGCAGCTTTGGCCGTGGAGGGCTGATGCAATCCAGTGTGGGACGCACGGCGGTGCGCCTGTTTGAGCGCACTGTTTTGCGTTCCAGACTGACACGCGGAAGAGATCAGCCCTTAAGACGAGTTGATGCGTTCCACATTGGTACGCACTGTACTGCGCAGGTCTGTTCTTGAGAAGGAAATCCGGTAGATACCGGCGGGCGTACCTTCCATATGGGAGGTGTTTTAACACTCGTGATAGGTTGGTGATATCTCCTCTTCCCCAGATTGGTTCCCATTTGAATTTCTTTAATGATTTTAAGCTTTCACAGCTGTGTAGCTGTGTTATAAGGTTATGTGGTTTCAACGTGTTCCTCATTCCCCAGAAGAAGCCTGTGTGGCGAAACGGCGTCGGGACCTGGACACGGCTGTGCGGCATTTGACCTGTTTCTTGGCAGCCTTTCTGTTTTGGTAATTTATGACTACTTATACCTTATATATTGCTATCCCTTTGGCAGATTATGTTACTCTGGACTTCATGTGACCACATATGCTTAAACTTTTGGGACTTTGTCCAGGATTTGTGTGCAATGTAGGATACCTTTTTAGGTTCAGGCCACATGTTGTCTTTATACATTCCATGTTATCTGCTTTTAAGTGGTCTTCTATTGCCTTGCTTTATATATACATATATAAAGGTCATTGCGCCGCACAGCGTGTTCCTTGCTCTCTATTTTTTCCTCCTTCCACTGTTCCCTGCTTTCCATTGCATGAATCACTGTTTATATTTTTTGTATTGTTATCAATAAAGTATATTTATGATTGGACAGTCTATGCATAATTTTTGGCGATTGTTTTTCTGTGACTACTGAACTCGACTTTGGCTTGTGTATTCGACTACGTTCCCCATCTTATCCTTTTGTACCTCGCCAACTCTCGATTTGACCTCGGTTTGCTCTTTTGACTTCGTTCCTGCTCCTAAGATTCGTATATTCGACGAATAGATTCGTTGAATTTGCGTACAAAATATACGTAATTATATGGCTTTTAGCGAACATTCGCGCACTAATAGCGAACATTCAGGTAAAAAAAGGTATGCAACCTCTTTGAACACGTACGCATGAGTACAAATTGCGTACGAATCCTCAGCATACTATTGTCTAGCGATTACGTAATACGCAGGCACGCACGAGTTGAGAAACCGCGGCGTGCACTCCTCAGAGGCAAAGTGAAGTTTTACAAATGGCATCCAGGCGATCATCAGCATTTAACTCTGCAGAGCTGAAATACATGATCCGGCTGATGGACCGACAGGATTACGATGGCACACACCGCAACCCGAACCAGCATAAGAAGGAGGTGATCCAGCAGGTGATCTGAGGCTTGTGCCATGCACCGTGCGGAATGGTGGAGCAGGACGAGTCTGACCCCTGACTACATATGGATACTGTATCAGCAGATGACAGCAGATCATCCGGCTGAGACTGAGATGAGCGTGCCATCCACTCCACTACCTCATCTACTTTCTCCTCCACTACAATTTTGTGCCTTGGTGGGTTAGCCCGGTGGAACAATAGCGAAGTATTGTGAATACTACAAGTAGAAGCTCCGGCTACAGGTCCTTTGGCACTTCTGCCCTGTGCCACCTTCTCCTTTTTTTTAGAGCTCGAGGTCTGGCTGGAACTGGACCTCTTTTGCTTATCCATTCCAGATATTTTTCAATTCACTCTGTGGCCCTGCAGCTGGTCTTTGTCTGTCTCCCTATCTCTCTCCCTGCCTCTCTCCCTGTCTCTCTCCCTGTCTCTCTCTCCCTGTCTCTCTCTCCCTGTCTCTCTCCCTGTCTCTCTCTCCCCGTCTCTCTCCCCATCTCTCTCCCTATCTCTCTCCCTGTCTCTCTCCCTGTCTCTCTCCCTGTCTCTCTCCGTCTCTCTCCCTATCTCTCTCCCTGTCTCTCTCCCTGTCTCTCTCCCTATCTCTTCCAGTCTCTCTTCCTGTCTCTCTCCCTATCTCTCTCCCTGTTTCTCTCCCTATCTCTCTCTCCTTGTCTCTCTCTCCCTGCCTGATTAATTACTAGCCCTGCACTTGCCCTGCAGTATCCCTGATGTGTAATATGGATTCCCTGAACAATTACACCCCAATTCCAACAACACAGTTCTCAGAGTCTCAGAACTTCACACACAGTGCTTCTGCTCATCTCAGCAGTCGCAGCAGAAGTGATGCGTCACTGGCTTACTGAGCCTGAGCCAATCAGAGCAATCCCTGCCCACTAGGTCAGGTGACCGCTTTCTTCCCGGGTTTTTGCGCACGATAAACGAACTAACAGTAAATGTTTGCTAATGAATTGAATTCATACGCAACAGCATATAGAGTAATTTATACGTAGCATTAGCGTACAATTTATCGGACAAACTACGCAGTGAATGCGCGCAAAGCCGAAGCGAATCACCTAATATTTGGATTCGCTTCGTAGCTGAAAATTTCCAAGATTCGATACGAATCGACAAATCGCTTCGCTCATCTCTAATTGCTACAGTAGGAGAGGGGCTTTTGCCAAAGACAGGTTTGTGGTGATACACCCCAAAGGACGGGAAGTACCGGCATTCTTCTCCTTCTTCTAGTGGTGCTGCAGGTTCTGCAAGATTTCTGTGCTTTCTGCATAAAGTTCACAAAATGTTACTTCATTTCTGGTTTCCTTTTTAAGGTGCGTTGTAATGAAGAGAATGTAGTAACTGCTCGTTGTAGATTGTTGGTAGTTTTGTTCTTGGAGATCGGGAGGGTAACGGTGCCATCAAGCTGTTGGATCGTCTTGGGCAAATTCCTTCTCCACAATCTTAAGACATTCCTTATCCTTTCTTGCAGGTGCTAGTTTGTTGTCTTAGACCAGAGATGCTCAACCTGCGGCCCTCCAGCTGTTGTAAAACTACAACTCCCATCATGCCCTGCTGTAGGCTGATAGGTGTAGGCTGTCCAGGCATGCTGGGAGTTGTAGTTTTGCAACCACTGGAGGGCCGCAGGTTGAGCATCCCTGTCTTAGACTAAATACTGCTGATCCAAGGCTGTAATCCCAGGAGGAGGAAGAAGGAATGTTATCTCGAAGGTCGGGAACTTCTCTTTCACCCAGTAATGGTTCAGACATGGTTGTGCTGCGACCACTTGGTAAGACATGGGTTTTAAATGAGGAAATCTTAGGCTTCTTAGTCGGGTCTATGCAAATATTACCAACGCTCACCCAGCCTAGAGCCAGGTGTTGGGCGAACGAAGCATGGAGAGGTCTCTGTGTACCCGGAGAATGTCTCTGCCAAGCAGAAGTAGGATGTTTGCATTTTGTCAAGAGATTTCCTTGACCATAGACGTTAGATGAGTATGATGAAGAGCCGCGTCTGGCGTAGGAATCTCCTCTCTATTAGGCTACTTTCACAATTGCGTTGTTGAGATCCGGCAGAAGTTCTCAATACCGGAAAGAAATGTTTTCCGTGTAGTCCTCATTCACTCTGAACAGAACCAGATCCGATCAGGATCCATCAGGACGTCTTCCGTTCCATCAGCATTCCGCTTTGTGACCGGACACAAAACCATAAAAACGGTAAAAAAAACAGATCTGCCATCCATTGACTTTCAATGTATTTAGTGACGGATCTGCTTTTTCAGATTTTGATTTCACGCGACCGCATCCTAACGGAGCGGCTGCATCCTGATGTGCAAAACCAAAGTGGATCCGTTTAATTCCAGTCCTGAGATCGTCTGCCGGAACGCAAGTGTGAAAGTAGCCTTAGGCGGTATCTGGTTACATTCAAGGCTATCCTGATGGTCATCCAGGATGGTCTACACCTTTAGGACTCTCTCTGGTTGATCCTAGGGGTATACATTGACTAGACATCGTTGCACAAGACTCGTCACAGAGATCTTCACCACAAACTTCTGTACATGAGGACGATACAGCGGTGGAATTTGCTATCGGCTCTAATTTCTAATAAAGCCCTAAATTGGAGGTGGATCCGCCAAAGTTATGAAGAGACACCAGCCTCTCCATGACTCGGGCACATCCAGCGCCAGTCCTAAATGTAAGACCACTTCTGAGCCGTCTTACATTTAGATCTTTTTCTACGCCTAAAACAGGCATAGAAAATGGTGAATGAGACGGACCTGCCGGCCCATCCCCCACCAACAATGGTATGAGCGGGGCAAAGTCACAGATAATGGCACAACTAACCATTGTGCCACTATCTGTGCCTGAAATACACCTAATTTCGGCATATTTCAGCATAGTAAACGACTCTCTAGGTTTTAACGCTCAAGATTAAGGCGTTCGAAGCAAAGCAATTCTTCCAGACAATCGTGGGCATTAACCCTTTCTAAGAGATTAACGTTTTCAGCGCCTCCAATTGAACACGGCTCATAGATGGTGAAAAGTTGCACTAGGGCTCCCTCTGGTGGTGATTCAGCACACACACGCTGAGGGATGGTGGAGATGTGACCAAGCAGTTTTTGCCATAAACCAGAGACTTTTGAAGAAAGTTCAAGTTTCCTGTTCTCAAGATTTTCTCTGACCTTCCATGTGGGGTGAGTTCTAACTCTCTCATTAGGTTGTGGATTAAGGTCCATATCATCTCATACCTCCCAACTTTGGTAATGGTGAAAGAGGGACAAACTGTGCGGCGCACAAAGCACGCCGCTGCTAATTATTTTCGGCACTAGGCCACGCCCCTAACTCTGCCCAAAATATAACTATACACCTAGTCCCTCCCAGTCCCCTTACTGCCCCACATAGTAATTATTCCCCAGTTATGAGTCCCCAGTAATATGCCCTGTTATGTGCCTCCTATAATATGCCCATACTGTGCCCCCAGTAATGCTGTGCCCCCAGTAATATGACCAGCTGTGCCCCCAGTAATATGCCCAGTTATGTGTCCCGAGTAATATGCCCATATTGTGTTCCCCAGTAATGCTGTGCCCCCAGTAATATGCCCATATTGTGTTCCCCAGTAATGCTGTGCCCCCAGTAATATGCCCACATTGTGCTCCCCAGTAATGCTGTGCGCCCAAGTAATATGCCCATATTGTGTTCCCCAGTAATGCTGTGCCCCCAGTAATATGCCCATATTGTGTTCCCCAGTAATGCTGTGCCCCCAGTAATATGCCCATATTGTGCTCCCCAGTAATGCTGTGCCCCCAGTAATATGCCCACATTGTGCTCCCCAGTAATGCTGTGCGCCCAAGTAATATGCCCATATTGTGTTCCCCAGTAATGCTGTGCCCCCAGTAATATGCCCATATTGTGCTCCCCAGTAATGCTGTGCCCCCAGTAATATGCCCACATTGTGTTCCCCAGTAATGCTGTGCGCCCAAGTAATATGCCCATATTATGCTCCCCAGTAATGCTGTGCCCCCAGTAATATGCCCACATTGTGCTCCTCAGTAATGCTGTGCCCCCAGTAATATACCCATATTGTGCTCCCCAGTAATGCTGTGCCCCCAGTAATATACCCATATTGTGCTCCTCAGTAATGCTGTGCCCCCAGTAATATGCCCATATTGTGCTCCCCAGTAATGCTGTGCCCCCAGTAATATGCCCATATTGTGCTCCCCAGTAATGCTGTGCCCCCAGTAATATGCCCACATTGTGCTCCCCAGTAATGCTGTGCGCCCAAGTAATATGCCCATATTGTGTTCCCCAGTAATGCTGTGCCCCCAGTAATATGCCCATATTGTGCTCCCCAGTAATGCTGTGCCCCCAGTAATATGCCCACATTGTGTTCCCCAGTAATGCTGTGCGCCCAAGTAATATGCCCATATTATGCTCCCCAGTAATGCTGTGCCCCCAGTAATATGCCCACATTGTGCTCCTCAGTAATGCTGTGCCCCAGTAATATGCCCATATTATGCTCCCCAGTAATGCTGTGCCCCCAGTAATATGCCCACATTGTGCTCCCCAGTAATGCTGTGCCCCCAGTAATATGCCCATATTGTGCTCCCCAGTAATGCTGTGCCCCCAGTAATATGCCCATATTGTGCTCCCCAGTAATGCTGTGCGCCCAAGTAATATGCCCATATTATGCTCCCCAGTAATGCTGTGCCCCCAGTAATATGCCCACATTGTGCTCCCCAGTAATGCTGTGCCCCCAGTAATATGCCCACATTGTGCTCCCCAGTAATGCTGTGCCCCCAGTAATATGCCCATATTGTGCTCCCCAGTAATGCTGTGCCCCCAGTAATGCTGTGCCCCCAGTAATGCTGTGCCCCCAGTAATATGCCCATATTGTGCCATTCACAGAAAGTTGAAAAAAATAAACACCATATACTTACCTTCTTTCTAGCAGCATCACCAGCAGGACATGGTCTTCTCTAGTCTGGAGGGGGCGGAGCCAAGGCTGACTCCACACAGACCGAAGGTGTGGAGAGTGGCAGGAAGGTATGGGAAAGCCTGCAGGGGGCACGGGAGGGAGAATGGATGAAGCAGCGAGCCAATGCCGGCTCTCTGCTTCATCACCATACAGGCAACTGTACCTCCCCCGTACAGGGACAGCGGGACTGTCCCGCTGGATCCGGGACGGTTGGGAGGTATGAGGGGGCTGCAAACATAGAGCGCACATACAGGGAGACAAGGGGGACGAACTTAAGAAGCAATACAGAAATGACATTAATTATAATGAACCATGAAGACATGGGACATATCAGTGTGCGTGGTGAGAAGAGAGGCCTGAGTGACAGTGTGCGGCGGTATAGGCCTGAGCCTATTCTACACTGACAGAGTACGGGTTCAGAATAATGTACCTTTAATGTGGGCAGGCCACGTGACTTCTACCGGGCCCGGCCCTGAACTCCTACTCCTGTTCCTGACATAAATCCTGCGGTGCAAAGAGATTCTTTTTTTACAGTTTCCATTCCTACAATGGTAACTGTATAAACTCCTATGTATTGAGCTCCCTCTAGTGGTGGTTACCGGCAGACAGTTTATTAATATGTGAAGGTAGGCAGTGATACGGAGCTGTCTGGGGAATATATTGAGAAATGTGATGTTCAGAACCAGCGCCATATTTATGAAGCACATGTTCCACTTTTGTCAACATAGAAATCACATAAACTGAGGGAGGCCGAGGGCGACATTTTTCTTATTTCATTTTTTAATTAATATTACTTCTGCTTAGTAAAAAATACATGTAAAATTTGTCAGAAATCAGGTGCGTTGTGATCTGCATTGCCTGGGGTGATTGACACTCACGTACTGGGAATCTACGTTTTTATTTGGGGCCCTATGAGATTTGTGAGGGGCCAGAGTCCTCAGTACTTATCTGGAGGTCGGTTCCTTTACCTCCTCCCCCAGTTATTTTTTCTATACACCAGGTACCCATTACTTCGTGTAAGGCTGGGGATGGGGGGTTGCTGCACTCAGTAGAGCCCCCCACAGTGTCTCCTCCAGGCTGTACTGTCTGTGGTCTTCTCTCTGGTGGCACAGATATCAGACCCGGGCAGTGACTTTTCTCCAGGCCTGAAACACGCTGCCCATCTGACCCGTATCTCCATCCTAGGGGGTCTGCGGTTCTGGTTCCAGTGCTCCCAGCAGTGCTCCCAGTGGTCTCCCTGTTCTTGGCCTTGCCCTGTGGACAGGAAACTGAGCAGGAGGAGCCGCTGTGTACTGCCCCTTGAGTATTTCCAGCCTCTGTCATTCCTGGAAGCTTGCAAGAATGCAAGAAATCACTGGTGGAAATGGGGGAGGGGATTCTAGGGTCTCTTTACTGGGGGCTGATCTGGGATATCTACTGGGGGCTGATTTGGGCTCTCTGTACTGCGGGCTGATCTGGGGTATCTACTGGGGGCTGATCTGAGGTCTCTTTACTGGGGGCTGATCTGGGCTCTCTTTACTGGGGGCTGATCTGGGGTCTGATCTAGGATCTCTTTACTAGGGGCTGATCTGGGTTCTCTTTACTAGGGCTGATCTGGGGTCTCTTTACTAGGGGCTGATCTGGGGTCTCTTTAATGGGGAGCTGATCTGGGGTTTCTTTAGTGGGGTGCTGATCTGGGGTCTCTTTACTGGGGGCTGATCTGGGGTCTCTTCACTGGGGGCTGTTCTGGGCTCTCTTTATTGGGGGCTGATCTGGGCTCTCTTTACTGGGGGCTGATGTGGGATCTGATCTGGGGTCACTGTACTGGGCTAATCTAGGGTCTCTTTACTGGGGGCTGATCTGGGGTCTCTTTAGTGGGGGGCTGATCTGGGGTTTCTTTAGTGGGGGCTGATCTGGGGTCTCTTACTGGGGGCTGATCTGGGGTCTCTTTACTAGGGGCTGATCTGGGGTCTCTTTACTGGGGGCTGATCTGGGGTCTCTTTACTGGGGGCTGATCTGGGGTCTCTTTACTGGGGGCTGATCTGGGGTCTCTTCACTGGGGGCTGTTCTGGAGTCTCTTTATTGGGGGCTGATCTGGGCTCTCTTTACTGGGGCTGATCTGGGCTCTCTTTACTGGGGGTTGATCTGGAGTCTCTTTCCTGGGGGTTGATCTGTGTTCTCTTTACTGGGGGTTGATCTGTGTTCTCTTTCCTGGGGGCTGATCTGGGCTCTCTTTACTGGGGGATGATCTGGGCTCTCTTTACTGGGGGTTGATCTAGGGTCTCTTTACTGGGGGCTGATCTGGGGTCTCTTTACTGGGGCTGATCTGGGGTCGCTTTACTGGGGGCTGATCTGGAGTCTCTTTACTGGGGGCTGATCTGGAGTCTCTTTACTGGGGGATAATCTGGAGTCTCTTTACTGGGGGCTGATCTGGAGTCTCTTTACTGGGGGCTGATCTGGAGTCTCTTTATTGGGGCTGATCTGGGCTCTCTTTACTGGGCGTTGATCTAGAGTCTCTTTACTGGGGGCTGATCTGGGGTCGCTTTACTGGGGGCTGATCTGGAGTCTCTTTACTGGGGGCTGATTTGGAGTCTCTTTACTGGGGGCTGATTTGGAGTCTCTTTACTGGGGGCTGATTTGGAGTCTCTTTACTGGGGGCTGATTTGGAGTCTCTTTACTGGGGGCTGATCTGTGGTCTCTTTACTGGGGCTGATCTGGGTTCTTTTACTGGGGCCGATCTGGGGTCTCTTTACTGGGGGCTGATCTTGGGTCTCTTTACTGGGAGCTGATCTGGGGTCTCTTTACTGGGGGATGATCTAGGGTCTCTTACTGGGGCTGATCTGGGGTCTCTTACTGGGGCTGATCTGGGGTCTTTTACTGGGGCTGATCTAGGGTCTCTTTACTGGGGATGATCTGGGGTCTCTTTACTGGGGGCTGATCTGGGGTCTTTTACTGGAGCTGATCTAGGGTCTCTTTACTGGGGCTGATCTGGGGTCTTTTACTGGGGCTGATCTGGGGTCTTTTACTGGGGGGCTGATCTGGGGTCTCTTTACTGGGGGCTGATCTGGGGTCTGTATATGTTTTGGGGGTCTGGTCTGGGGCCTGTATTTATTTAGAAGTCTGGTCTGGGGTCTATATATGATTTGGGGGTCTGGTCTGGGGTCTGTATATATTTAGAGGTCCGGTCTGGGGTCTGTATATGATTTGGGGGTCTGGTCTGGGGTCTGTATATATTTAGAGGTCCGGTCTGGAGTCTGTATATGATTTGGGGGTCTGGTCTGGGGTCTGTATATATTTAGAGGTCCGGTCTGGGGTCTGTATATGTTTCGGGGGTCTGGTCTGGGGTCTGTATATATTTAGGGATCTGGTTTGGGGTCTATATATTTAGGGGTCTGGTCTGGGGTCTGTAATTTTTAGGGATCCCGTCTTGGGTCTGTATATGTTTAGCAGTCTTTTCTGGGGTCTGTATATGTTTTGAGGTCTGGTCTGGGGTCTATATTTTTAGGGTGTCTTTTTTTATTTTTCTTATTGAAGACTGCAGTTTAGACAACATGAACTGTGTTCAGTGACAAACTCAGCCCTGCTACATGACTCTGCTTTAATGAATAGGCAAGGATTCGGCTCTGCTACATCAGTATATTTTAGTAGTCAGGCAGTGACTTTGTTGCATCAGGGTCTTGCTTGTCATGAAATAGTTAATAAATATGCCCACCGTGGAATTCCCATTCTTTAGAAATCTCCTTTCACTTTCGGTCTCTGAAGAGATATTAACCCTGAGTGAAGAGAGAATCAGAGAAAGTCGACAGAGACGACGAGAGAGGAGACGACTACAGCAGGTAATTTACTGTACATGTAGAGATCTGGTGTCCAGAGGGTGGGGGAGGGGCTGACAGAACGGTTCATGGAGAGCCTTATGGATGATGGAAATCCGTCCTGTGGGGTGATGGGCGCAGCTGCCGGCTTCTTACAGTACCGTACAGTAATCGTGCAGCTGTGCGCCCATCACCCCACAGGACGGATCTACATCCCTGACATGTGAACTGTGAAGGCAATGCTGACAACCAACGTAAAGTACTTTATTGCACTTTGAAGGGTTAATTCGCGGTGAGATTTATGTCATTGTTTGCACTCATGCAGTTTTATACTGTTTTATACTGTTTTAACTTTTTTATACTGTTGGATTGAATTTTATCTGATAGATCCTGTTCATTTGAACTGTTATTTGCAATGAATTTTGGAAAGCAAACCCCCATAGCAAAATTCTAAATTGAGCCCCCATGCCCCATTCATAGCCCCTCCCACTACCAGTTCCTGGCCATATCAGTACACTACTGTATATACTATATATCTGTGTCTTTCCTCCCACTGGATTCTTCCGCACCTTCTACCATCAGCAACTCAGACTCACCATGGAGACAAATGCGCACTGGATCTTCTCCTCTGTCTGCAGAGCATTGCACAAGAACAGGGGGAAGATCCTGTGTGTATCAGCAATGTCATTGTACTGTACAGCTGGGACTTTTCTTCACCCCCTTTGCAGAGCGGGGGGAGGGGAAAGACAGTTTTTGTTGACACCCACAAATATTCATGAGGAAAACCTCAGAGATTGTTACATGCCCCCGCAGCTCTGCAACTGCATGTCAACAAAGGGACAGAACAGAACTTGGTACGTTGAGGTGTCACCATGTGTTGCTGCTCTCCGGAATGGATGGTAAGGCGTGGTGCACACCTATGGGAAATAAATCCAGAGAGTCAGGGTCTGCAGTAAACCAGGGGGCTTCTTTATTGGAGGAATTTATGTGTAAAACAATACAGACGAGGCATAGGGCTGGCTTCTTCAGTCTCCTCCCTGATATAGGCATAGGGTCGGCTTCTCCAGTCTCCTCCCTGAGACAAGGCATAGGGCTGGCTTCTCCAGTCTCCTCCCTGAGACGAGGCATAGGGCTGGTTTCTCCAGTCTCCTCCCTGAGACGAGGCATAGGGCTGGCTTCTCCAGTTTCCTCCCTGAGACGAGGCATAGGGCTGGTTTCTCCAGTCTCCTCCGGAGACGAGGCATAGGGCTGGCTTCTCCAGTTTCCTCCCTGAGACGAGGCATAGGGCTGGCTTCTCCAGTCTCCTCCCTGAGACGAGGCATAGGGCTGGCTTCTCCAGTCTCCTCCCTGAGACGAGGCATAGGGATGGCTTCTCCAGTCTTCTTTCTGGCAGAAGAAGGGTTTGATGCTGAGGAAAGGCCTGAGCTAGCTGTCCCTCTCTCTCAGAAGGCTGTACCTTGGTCAAAGGCTGGAGGCCTACGGTCTATAGCTCAGTAGTCCGGGTGGCTCCTTGGTCACAGGACTAGTGACTCTGTGGCTCAGCGTCCCCATCTCAGTGTCTTCTTCTGGTCACTCATGCAGACTAGCATGAGTAGGGTTGCACCACCAATGAGGCCAGGTGAGGCGATTGCCTCAGGCAGCATCAGGAAGGGGAAAGAGAGTGTCAGTAGAAGGGCCATGGACAATAAGCGCTTTCATTGTGGCAAAGGGGTTAAGTGTTAAGAATTGGCATGGGGGGCGCTGTTTCAGTTTTTGCCTCAGGCAGCAGAAAGGCTAGGTGCTCCCCTGAGCATGAGTATCCCTCTCAAAACACTGCAGCACTAGGGGCTCTGACTGCTCTCCTTATATACAGTTTTAGCTAGACTGGAACCTTCTAGTGGGAGGGGTGGAGTGGAGAAACTCAGCACAAACAGATACAATGTTACACTTTCCATCTCTCATAGACTTACATTACAGCTTCAATGGTACTCAATGGCAATGACACAGCAGATTTTCCAGACAAAAACAAGTTTCCAGACATAACAACAGAGCTAACCAGAAATTTACAAGGTCAGTCTGTCTGGTTTTGGTGGTAAACAACGTCTAGCTTTTTCCCTCCAAAACATGCTCTTCTTTAAACCCTATGGCAGCTTCTTATTCAAAGTCCCAAAAGTCTCTCATTTTCATTAACCCTTTCTACAGAGCCTCGCAAACAGTGCAAATGAACAGGACATATATCACAACATATAAAATGCAGTTACACACTATTAAACAGCGTAGGTTAACCCTTAAGTGACATAAAGTAAGATGTTTATAACGTTGCATAGGGGAAACGGGCAAATGTCCAGACTTCACAGTACCCCTGCTCAAGGGCACTACACTAATACATGTCTATGTCAGTCATGAATTGCAACATTGTATCTGTTTAGGCTGTGTTTCCCCACTCCACTCCTCCCACTAGAAGGTTCTGGATCAGTTAGAAACTGTATATAAGGAGAGCAGTCAGTTAATCAGCCAGGTGACAACCTCGGAGGTAATGGCGGGCAGATATTTTATGGCATTACACCATTCTCCTTCTTCTCCTCTCTGCAGCCCGTATTCCATCAATATGGCACCATTAATGCCGCTCCCGGTGTGTCTGATAGAAAATGACGGGAGTAATCTGGTGGTCAACCAAGAGGCCGAGAAAATCCTCTCCAGAATCTCTGAACCGGTGATCGTCGTGTCCATTGTAGGAAAATACAGGACGGGAAAGTCCTTCCTGATGAACCGGCTAGTGGGACGCAATAATGGTGAGTAACCAACTGGAACGGGGCTGAACTGCAATACCAAACACAGCCTGCGGGGGAGAGCGGCGCTGCTCCTGAGGGAAGGCGGCCATGTTGTCTCTTTATTCCATACTCCATACTCTTCCGTCTTATGGAGTGGAGGATGGGGACAAGGTTGTCAGGCTCACCTTCACCTGTCCTGGATGCTGACCGATAGTCCTGTGGACATTACTAGACTATGAGGACTGATGTATGACATCCATTATCCCGTACATTATATATGAGGGTGACCACCACCACTCCAGATGCATTGTGGGAGAATACCACCTAGCACATTCCAATAATTGCCACGTCTATGTCTAATGACTCCTTCCAGGATTTCCTCTGGGATCCAGTATCCAGTCCAAGACTAAAGGGATCTGGATGTGGTGCGTTCCTCACCCTCGGAAACCTGGACATGTTCTGGTTCTGCTGGACACGGAGGGACTGGGAGACGTGGAGAAGGTGAGGTCCAGAATCCGCTCAGTGTATATCAGATTGGTCCCTTTAAAGGGATTCTGTATGTAATATCACATTGCACTGCAGTAACTGGTATATAATATCACATTGCACTGCGGTAACTGGTATATAATATGACATTCCACTGCAGTAACTGGTATGTAATATGACATTCCACTGCAGTAACTGGTATGTAATATGACATTGCACTGCAGTAACTGGTATATAATATGACATTCCACTGCAGTAACTGGTATGTAATATGACATTCCACTGCAGTAACTGGTATGTAATATGACATTGCACTGCAGTAACTGGTATATAATATGACATTCCACTGCAGTAACTGGTATGTAATATGACATTCCACTGCAGTAACTGGTATGTAATATGACATTCCACTGCAGTAACTGGTATATAGTATGACATTGCACTGCAGTAACTGGTATATAATATCACATTGCACTGCAGTAACTGGTATATAATATGACATTGCACTGCAGTAACTGGTATATAATATCACATTGCACTGCAGTAACTGGTATATAATATGACATTGCACTGCAGTAACTGGTATATAATATCACATTGCACTGCAGTAACTGGTATGTAATATGACAGTGCACTGCAGTAACTGGTATATAATATCACATTGCACTGCAGTAACTGGTATATAATACCCTCATTACTTTCTCTACTGCAGGGAGACTCCAGAAATGACGCCTGGATCTTCTGCCTGTCTGTCCTGCTGAGCAGCGCTCTGGTATATAACAGTATCGGGACCATCGATCAGCAGGCGATCGAGCAGTTACAGTATCCTTCACCACACGATGGGGACTTCTAGATACCGGCCACAGATGACCAGATATTACGTCCAATGCAGAGCGCCCCCATCACAGAGCGGGAATTATACTAACCCCTGCCCCCCCCTCCCCCCGCTCTATGATTACCGTTATTTGTTAAGGCTGATGTGCACCTTCAGGGAAAGACCCCTCTAAGACCGTAGGATAGGCCCTGGACACGGAGGAGTCATGGGGGGGCAGACACCTGGGAACTTCCCTTAGAGGGGTTCTCTGCTGTGGACAAGCCCAGGGCTGCCTTGACAAAAGCCTCTTGATACCTCAGGAATCAGCTGTAATCTGTGTAGAAACCTGCCAGTAAGTGTTGTAGTGTCCTGCAGCGCCCCTACAGGAGACATGAAGCATTACACAGCGTCCACTCACATCAATGGTGTGACACAGGACGGGTCCTCCAGAGCCAGAGATGCTCTTCATAACCACTCTGATGAGGACAGAGGACCCCCCAGTATCATATACATCCTTATCTAGATAATCCTCCAGCTACGTCACTGAACTAACAGAGGTGATAAAGCTGAAGTCCTCCGACACCAAGGATGAGGAGCACGAGACCTTCCTTCCATCATTCACCTGGTGCGTCCGAGACTTCACCCTATCACTGGAGCGAGACGGCAAAGAGATAACGGAAGATGAATATCTGATGATGGGTCTGGAGCTGAAAACTGGTAATCACTGTGGAGGCTCAGCACCTCGAGGTAGAGGTCACCTATGGGTGCAGAGGTCGAGGTAGAGGTCACCTATGGGTGCAGAGGTCAAGGTAGAGGCTATCTATGGATGCAGGGGTCAAGGTAGAGGTTACCTATGGGTGCAGAGGTCGAGGTAGAGGTCACCTATGGGTGCAGGGGTCAAGGTAGAGGTGACCTATGGGTGCAGAGGTCGAGGTAGAGGTCACCTATGGGTGCAGGGGTCAAGGTAGAGGTCACCTATGGGTGCAGGAGTCAAGGTAGAGGTCACCTATGGGTGCAGAGGTCAAGGTAGAGGTCACCTATGGGTGCAGAGGTCAAGGTAGAGGTCACCTATGGGTGCAGAGGTCAAGGTAGAGGTCACCTATGGGTGCAGGAGTCAAGGTAGAGGTCACCTATGGGTGCAGAGGTCAAGGTAGAGGTCACCTATGGGTGCAGAGGTCAAGGTAGAGGTCACCTATGGGTGCAGGAGTCAAGGTAGAGGTTACCTATGGGTGCAGAGGTCAAGGTAGAGGTCACCTATGGGTGCAGGGTTTATGGTAGAGGTTACCTGTGGGTGCAGAGGTCAAGGTAGAGGTCACCTATGGGTGCAGGGTTTACGGTAGAGGTTATCTATGGGTGCAGGGTTTATGGTAGAGGTTACCTATGGGTGCAGAGGTCGAGGTAGAGGTTACCTATGGGTGCAGGGTTTAGGGTAGAGGTTATCTATGGGTGCAGGGGTCGAGGTAGAGGTCACCTATGGGTGCAGGGTTTACGGTAGAGGTTATCTATGGGTGCAGGGGTCATACTATAAGAGAAGATATCTAGAAGTATGTCTTATATGTTTGTATACTTTTCTTGGCCAATAAAAGCTCAGCCTTTGAAATGCGGACTCCAGAATCTGTGATATACACATGCTGTTGACGGATCTTATTATGGTCACGTCCATCACAGAGGTCCTTCATGTCTGTAGCACTAGTATGTAATGATGGAGACAATTACACTCCGCACATGTCTGTATGTAGTAAATACTTGTATCCCCCATAAAACAACTATTTTGGAGCATCTTTACTCTGCATTATGCCATTCCTCTGTTATTCCTCCTGGAAATATGTAAATAAATTGACTGGGTGTTATGCATCCCCTTCTTAAAGGGTTATGTCCCTATCAGTACTGATTGGACTGTGTGAAACCCCTAACTAGTAAAATTATTTTTTAGGAGGAATAACAGAGGAGCAGCACAACAAAAACCTAAATTAAAGATGCACAAGAATTTTTATTTTGTGGAACTACTGATATAAACCAGTCCGAAGAGCGAGGGTCCTCTGTAACCTTTTATTATATATTATAGGAGAAAACTTCCGGCAGTACAATCTCCCTCGTCAGTGCATCCGACGCTTCTTCCACTCTCACAGATGCTTCGTATTTGACCGACCGACCTCTACCAGAAACCTGCATCGTCTGGACGAGCTGAAGGAGAGCGAAATAGATGAGGAGTTTATGGAGCAAGCAGAGAAATTCTATGAGCATATAATGAGGAACAGCAGGGTGAAAGCTCTGACCGGGGGAGTAACCGTCACCGGGAAAAGTAAGTGCCCCCCAAATACTAGTAACATAGTTTATAAGGCTGAAAAATCCCTCTGTCCATCCAGTTCTCCTGTTATCCTGCAAGTTGATCCAGAGGAAGGAAAAAACCCCTGTGAGGTAGAAGACAATATTCCTCACTTTAGGGGAAAAAATTCCTTCCCGACTCCAATCAGAATAACTCCCTAGATCAACGACCCCTCTCTAGTAACTATAACCTGTAATATTATTACCTCCAGAAATACATCCAGGCCCCTCCTGATCTCTTATAGTGAACTTACCATCACCACCTCCTCAGGGAGAGAGTTCCATAGTCTCACTGCTCTTACAGTAAAGAGTCCATAGTCTCACTGCTCTTACCGTAAAGAGTCCATAGTCTCACTGCTCTTACTGTAAAGAGTCCATAGTCTCACTGCTCTTACCGTAAAGAGTCCATAGTCTCACTGCTCTTACCGTAAAGAGTCCATAGTCTCACTGCTCTTACAGTAAAGAGTCCGTAGTCTCACTGCTGTTACAGTAGAGAGTCCATAGTCTCACTGCTCTTACAGTAAAGAGTCCATAGTCTCACTGCTCTTACAGTAAAGAGTCCATAGTCTCACTGCTCTTACAGTAAAGAGTGCATAGTCTCACTGCTCTTACAGTAAAGAATCCATAGTCTCACTGCTCTTACAGTATAGAGTCCATAGTCTCACTGCTCTTACAACATAGAGTCCCATAGTCTCACTGCTCTTACCGTAAAGAGTCCATAGTCTCACTGATCTTACAGTAAAAAGTCCATAGTCTCACTGCTCTTACCGTAAAGAGTCCATAGTCTCACTGATCTTACAGTAAAGAGTCCATAGTCTCACTGTTCTTACTGTAAAGAGTCCTTTTCTATGTTTGTGTAGAAACCTTCTTTCCTCTAGATGTAGAGGATATCACTACATACAGATCATACATGTACCATTAGAGGGGGCTCACTACATACAGATTTTACAGCCACCACTAGGGGGAGCTCACTGCATACAGATTATACAGCCACCACTAGAGGGAGCTCAGGAGATTACTACATACAGATATATACAGCCACCACTAGAGGGAGCTCAGGAGATTACTACATACAGATATACACAGCCACCACTAGAGGGAGCTCAGGAGATTACTACATACAGATCTATACAGCCACCACTAGGGGGAGCTCAGGAGATTACTACATACAGATATATACAGCCACCACTAGAGGGAACTCAGGAGATTATTACATACAGATATATACAGCCACCACTAGAGGGAGCTCAGGAGATTATTACATACAGATATATACAGCCACCACTAGAGGAGCTCAGGAGATTACTACATACAGATATATACAGCCACCACTAGAGGGAGCTCAGGAGATTACTACATACAGATATATACAGCCACCACTAGAGGGAACTCAGGAGATTATTACATACAGATATATACAGCCACCACTAGAGGGAACTCAGGAGATTACTACATACAGATATATACAGCCACCACTAGAGGGAGCTCAGGAGATTACTACATACAGATATACACAGCCACCACTAGGGGGAGCTCAGGAGATTACTACATACAGATATACACAGCCACCACTAGGGGGAGCTCAGGAGATTACTACATACAGATATATACAGCCACCACTAGAGGGAGCTCAGGAGATTACTACATACAGATATATACAGCCACCACTAGAGGGAGCTCACTACATACAGATTAATGCTCTGTTTCTCCTCTGCAGTGCTCGGTAACCTTACATCCTTGTACGTGGACACCATTCGGAGCGGAGAGATTCCCTGCTTGGAGAATGCGGTTCTGACTCTGGCCAAAATTGAAAACACAGGAGCTGTACAAGACGCACTGTCCAAATATGAACATGAGATGGAGAGACATCTCCCGAGGTTCCCTATCGAAACAGAGCTCGAGTTCCTGAACCTGCACATGAAATGTAGGAGGAAAGCCATGAAAATCTTCATGGAACGATCAATGAATGACCAGGACCTTACTTATCTACAAGAGCTGAAGGTCAGATGTCCGGCCTAAAGAATTTATCTCTTATCTGCCAATCACCAGAGTAGGGGAACCCCCCTCCCCTCACCCTGAGGGCCGTGAGCATAGCTCGGGGGGGGGGAGTTTCATGTTGAGTATTCCCCCTTTGGCTCCACCCATTGTCTATGGCCCATGTTTCTATAGCTGATAACAGGAATCTACTCCACTCCTCGACTTGTTCTGTCGCACATAAGGAGGTTATTTCCTATGGACGTTCCCATCCCAGCTGTAATTCACTTCTTATTGTTCCCACAGAATCAAATTGTCAAGAAAAAGAAAGAATTTATAAAAATCAATGAAGATTTATCCAGGGAGGTCTGTAAGAATCTTCTCCAGACGCTCAGCCTGACCATGCAGAATGGGATCCAGCAGGGACGTTACTCCAGACCGGGAGGGCACGAGGCTTTCTTGATGGATAAGCACCAATTCCTAGAGAATTATCAGAGAATGTCTGGAAAGGGAGTAAAGGTAACTCCGACAATATCAGCCGAGGGTGGTGTGTCCGTGTCAGGGTTGTCAGAGAACCTGTTCAGATGTGGCTGCAGAATCTGCACACTAGGTGGACCATGAGGTCTTCTTCTGTTGGTCATCCATGGTAGAGCAGCTTGCCTGCTTCCTGACCAACCTACATCTGGAGTGTAGATACTTACATGAAGGAGACAAGCTGTCCTAATGATTAGCTTGAAACCAGTCAAATACACAGAGACGCATAGAATCCTGGTTTAGTGCAGTGAAGGTAATTGCCTACACCCATGGTAGTCTAGGGCAGCGAGGTGGTTAATGTCTGTATGCCTCGTAGCCTGTTGTAGTAAGGGTGTTAGTGTCAGCATCCATGGTGATGCTGGGCAGCTATGTGGTTATTGTCAGTATCCCTAGAGGTCTAGGACAGACAAAGAGTTAATTCCAGTATCCCTGGTGGTCTTGGTCAGTAAAGGGGTTGTCAGTATCCCTGGTGGTCTTGGGCAGTAAAGATTTTCATTCCTGCATACCTGCTGATCTATAGTATTAAAGGGATAACTGTATGGATCTCTGGTGATCTATGGCAGAGCAACTCCAACCAGACCCATCGGGAAGGGGAGAGCAGGAGGTGGGACCAGTGAATGTTGCGGTGACGGCCGCCTCTGTGAGATGTCACAAATCTGTTTGTGTATCACTGTGTGCATTGCTTTCTACTTACAGATCAGTAACCTTCATGTTTTTTATGTTTTTATGTTATTATGAAGTCTCTGGAGGTTCTAGAAGATTTCATACGTGAAAACCAGAACATTGAAGCTGCCGTCCTCCAGGCAGAGGAGAAGATCACTCAGGCAGATCAGCAGCTAGCAGGTACCTGGGGTTAATATCTAATGGCACAGGGATGTCCTTTTGAACAGGTCACTCTCAGACAGCAGCACTGTGCAGTCTGATCATGAGCTACAGGGAAAAAGTCACCCTCCCCCCACCCCTGCAGCTGACAGAAGGTGATTTTTACCTTCATTTTTGCAATCCATGGAGTGAGAGAGGGCGTGGCTTAACGGTCCTGGGGGCAGGGATTTTAAGTCCTTCTTTTGAGGGTGGCCTGAATTACAGGCCGATGCCATTGTTATTTATGAGGAAACACAGTGGGTAGCAGTGGAGTAAAACATATTTTATTACCACTGAACGGTAAATATGTGAAATTTACATTATATTAGGTAATGATTGATGATGAGTTAGTCTAAAACATAAGCTATATTTATGGTAACCAGAATACCCTTTTAACAGTGTCATCCACAGCGCTCTGCCCCTTTAAAGCAGACCTACAACAGTGAAGGAAAATGGGTGGGTTGTTATGGCAACCTGGTGTGAAGGTGTCTGTGTGGAGACTAACTGCCTGTGAGCTTCTATTGGCTGATAAGGGTCATGTGACCTTTTTCTATTGGCTAATGCATTTTTTGGGAATATCTCAGGAACGGTACATCCTGGAGAGCTGAGACCCGGTCTAAAACCTTCCCGGACACCTGATGTACATGTGTGCCAAATTATGTGATTGTAGCTTCAACAGTGCGGATTCCTTTAGCGGACACACATACACTCATACACTCAGCTTTATGTATTAGATTGAAACTGGGCAATTTTTCAAGATGCAGAAATGACTTTATAATTCTTCTGTCTCGTCCTCCAGAGTCCCATAACCAGACCCTGCAGGCAGAGCGGCGGAGGCAATCTGCGGAGCAGCAGAACAGGGACCTGCAGCAGTCCATGATCAGGCTGAGCGCCAATCACCAGCAGCTTATAAACTCCCTCACAGGAAGGATGGAGCAGAACAGGAGGAGGACGGCTCAGGAAAATGACTCCATGATAAGTCAGCAACTTCAGGTACGAAGATGAAGCATCAGAACCCGGGGCAGATGGTAAAGGTTTGCTGTCTTCTGCCAGTATACTGTAGCTTAAAGGGAACATGTCTTGAGGAATTGGCCCCCAAACTATCTGACAGGGGCAGGTCCTCAGTGATGTCCTTCTACTTTTTGGTAGTCTGCACTTACTGTCTGACACGATATCTAGGGATTGTTTTTATTTGTAGCTTAGTTTAACCATTGAAACCTGCAAAGTATAAACTGAGCCGCCATTCCACGTGAGGACACCCTAGAATGCAAAAACACCCCATTCTTTACAACAAACTAGCTTCTACTGAGACACAGAACCATCGATCCGCACAATCAGGGACAGGATTCAGAGAAGGTGTGCGCTACCGCCATACAAAGACCAATATACCCAATAATACTGCCATACAGTGACCATATAATGTCCGCTAACAGGTCCATACAGGTGCTGTGCAGATTAGTACACTGCTGCCTATACCAGAGAATACAGGGCTGGTCAGATTCCAGCAGGATACACAACAATCAAGTGGCTCCGAGGGCTTTTCTTATTGTAGATGTTCTTTTTTTCTTTCCATCTGTCCCACATCGCCATGCCAAGTTCTCCTGATGACTGCAGAGTTTGATGCTGAGACATCTTTGAGCCTTCACTTCACAAATAAACTCAGACCCCAGACCAGAACCCTAAATAAATATAGACCCCAGACCAGAAATCTAAATAAATATAGACCCCAGACCAGAACCCTAAATAAATATAGACCCCAGACCAGAAATCTAAATAAATATAGACCCCTGACCAGAACTCTAAATAAATATGGACCCCAGACCAGAACCCTAAATAAATATAGACCCCAGACCAGAAATCTAAATAAATATAGACCCCAGACCAGAAATCTAAATAAATATAGACCCCAGACCAGAACCCTAAATAAATATAGACCCCAGACCAGGCCTCTAAATAAATATGGACCCCAGACCAGAATCCTAAATAAATATAGACCACAGACCAGGCCCTTTAAATAAATACGAACCCCAGACCAGAACCCTAAATAAATATGGACCCCAGACCAGGCCTCTAAATAAATATGGACCCCAGACCAGAGCCCTAAAATAAATATGGACCTCAGACCAGAACTCTAAATAAATATAGACCCCAGACCAAAACTCTAAATAAATAGAGACCCCAGACCAGGCCTCTAAATAAATATGGACCTCAGACCAGAACTCTAAATAAATATAGACCCCAGACCAAAACTCTAAATAAATATGGACCCCAGACCAGAACCCTAAATAAATATAGACCCCAGACCAGAACCCTAAATAAATATAGACCCCAGACCAGGCCTCTAAATAAATATGGACCCCAGACCAGAGCCCAAAATAAATATGGACCTCAGACCAGAACTCTAAATAAATATGGACCCCCAGACCAGAACTCTAAATAAATATAGACCCCAGACCAGGCCTCTAAATAAATATGGACCCCAGACCAGAGTCCAAAATAAATATGGACCTCAGACCAGAACTCTAAATAAATATGGACCCCAGACCAGAACTCTAAATAAATATGGACCCCAGACCTTAACCCTAAATAAATATAGACCCAGACCTTAACCCTAAATAAATATAGACCCCAGACCAGAACCCTAAATAAATATAGACCCCAGGCCAGGCCTCTAAATAAATGTGGACCCCAGACCAGAACCCTAAATAAATATGGACCTCAGACCAGAACTCTAAATAAATATAGACCCCTGACCAGAACTCTAAAATAACCCCAGGAACTAATAATATGGACCCCAGACCAGAACTCTAATAAATATAGACCCCAGACCAGAATCCTAAATAAATATAGACCCAGACCAATCCTAAAATAGACCAAGACCAGGCCCTTTAAATAAATACGAACCCCAGACCAGAATCCTAATAAATATGGACCCCAGACCAGAACCCTAAATAAATATGGACCTCAGACCAGAACTCTAAATAAATATAGACCCCAGACCAAAACTCTAAATAAATAGAGACCCCAGACCAGGCCTCTAAATAAATATGGACCTCAGACCAGAACTCTAAATAAATATAGACCCCAGACCAAAAACTCTAAATAAATAGAGACCCCAGACCAGGCCTCTAAATAAATATGGACCTCAGGACCAGAACTCTAAATAAATATAGACCCCAGACCAGGCCTCTAAATAAATAGAGACCCCAGACCAGAACCCTAAAATAAATATAGGACCCCAGACCAGGCTCTAAATAAATATGGACCCCAGACCAGAGCCCAAAATAAATATGGACCTCAGACCAGAACTCTAAATAAATATGGACCCCAGACCAGAACTCTAAATAATATAGACCCCAGACCAGAACTCTAAATAAATATGGACCCCAGACCAGAGCCCAAAATAAATATGGACCTCAGACCAGAACTCTAAATAAAATATGGACCCCAGACCAGAACTCTAAATAAATATGGACCCCAGACCTTAACCCTAAATAAATATAGACCCAAAACCAGAACCCTAAATAAATATAGACCCCAGACAGGCCTCTAAATAAATGTGGACCCCAGACCAGAACCCTAAATAAATATGGACCTCAGACCAGAACTCTAAAATAAATATAGACCCCTGACCAGAACTCTAAATAAATATAGACCCCAGACCAGAACTCTAAATAAATATGGACCCCAGACCAGAACTCTAAATAAATATAGACCCCAGACCAGAATCCTAAATAAATATAGACCACAGACCAGGCCCTTTAAATAAATACGAACCCCAGACCAGAATCCTAAATAAATATGGACCATAGACCAGAACCCTAAATAAATATGGACCTCAGACCAGAACTCTAAATAAATATAGACCCCAGACCAAAACTCTAAATAAATAGAGACCCCAGACCAGGCCTCTAAATAAATATGGACCTCAGACCAGAACTCTAAATAAATATAGACCCCAGACCAAAACTCTAAATAAATAGAGACCCCAGACCAGGCCTCTAAATAAATATGGACCTCAGACCAGAACTCTAAATAAATATAGACCCCAGACCAGAACTCTAAATAAATATAGACCCCAGACCAGGGCTCTAAATAAATATGGGACCTCAGACCAGAACTCTAAATAAATATAGGCCCCAGACCAGAACTCTAAATAAATATAGACCCCAGACCAGGGCTCTAAATAAATATGGACCCCAGACCAGAACCCTAAATAAATATGGACCTCAGACCAGAACTCTAAATAAATATAGACCCCTGACCAGAACTCTAAATAAATATGGACCCCAGACCAGAACTCTAAATAAATATGGACCTCAGACCAGAACTCTAAATAAATATAGACCCCAGACTAGAACTCTAAATAAGTATGGACCCCAGACCATAACTCTAAATAAATATAGACCCCAGACCAGAACCCTAAATAAATATAGACCCCAGACCAGGCCTCTAAATAAATATGGACCCCAGACCAGAACCCTAAATAAATATGGACCTCAGACCAGAACTCTAAATAAATATAGACCCCTGATCAGAACTCTAAATAAATATGGACCCAGACCAGAACTCTAAATAAATATGGACCCCATACCAAAACTCTAAATAAATAGAGACCCCAGACCAGGCCTCTAAATAAATATGGACCTCAGACCAGAACTCTAAATAAATATAGACCCAGACCAGGCCTCTAAATAAATAGAGACCCCAGACCAGAACCCTAAATAAATATAGACCCCAGACCAGGCCTCTAAATAAATATGGACCCCAGACCAGAGCCCAAAATAAATATGGACCTCAGACCAGAACTCTAAATAAATATGGACCCCAGACCAGAACTCTAAATAAATATAGACCCCAGACCAGAACTCTAAATAAATATGGACCCCAGACCAGAGCCCAAAATAAATATGGACCTCAGACCAGAACTCTAAATAAATATGGACCCCAGACCAGAACTCTAAATAAATATGGACCCCAGACCTTAACCCTAAATAAATATAGACCCGAAACCAGAACCCTAAATAAATATAGACCCCAGACCAGGCCTCTAAATAAATGTGGACCCCAGACCAGAACCCTAAATAAATATGGACCTCAGACCAGAACTCTAAATAAATATAGACCCCTGACCAGAACTCTAAATAAATATAGACCCCAGACCAGAACTCTAAATAAATATGGACCCCAGACCAGAACTCTAAATAAATATAGACCCCAGACCAGAATCCTAAATAAATATAGACCACAGACCAGGCCCTTTAAATAAATACGAACCCCAGACCAGAATCCTAAATAAATATGGACCATAGACCAGAACCCTAAATAAATATAGGACCTCAGACCAGAACTCTAAATAAATATAGACCCCAGACCAAAACTCTAAATAAATAGAGACCCCAGGACCAGGCCTCTAAATAAATATGGACCTCAGACCAGAACTCTAAATAATATAGACCCCAGACCAAAACTCTAAATAAATAAAGACCCCAGACCAGGCCTCTAAATAAATTATGGACCTCAGACCAGAACTCTAAATAAATATAGACCCCAGACCAGGCCTCTAATAAATAGAGACCCCAGACCAGGCCTCTAAATAAATATGGACCTCAGACCAGAACTCTAAATAAATATAGACCCCAGACCAGAACTCTAAATAAATATAGACCCCAGACCAGGGCTCTAAATAAATATGGACCCCAGACCAGAACCCTAAATAAATATAGACCCCAGACCAGAACCCTAAATAAATATAGACCCCAGACCAGGCCTCTAAATAAATATGGACCCCAGACCAGAACCCTAAATAAATATGGACCTCAGACCAGAACTCTAAATAAATATAGACCCCTGACCAGAACTCTAAATAAATATGGACCCCAGACCAGAACTCTAAATAAATATGGACCTCAGACCAGAACTCTAAATAAATATGGACCTCAGACCAGAACTCTAAATAAGTATGGACCCCAGACCATAACTCTAAATAAATAATAGACCCCAGACCAGAACCCTAAATAAATATAGACCCCAGACCAGGCCTCTAAATAAATATGGACCCCAGACCAGAACCCTAAATAAATATGGACCTCAGACCAGAACTCTAAATAATATAGACCCCTGATCAGAACTCTAAATAAATATGGACCCCAGACCAGAACTCTAAATAAATATGGACCTCAGACCAGAACTCTAAATAAATATAGACCCCAGACCAGAACTCTAAATAAATATGGACCCCAGACCAGAACTCTAAATAAATATGGGACCCCAGACCAGAACTCTAAATAAATATAGACCCCAGACCAGAACTCTAAATAAGTATGGACCCCAGACCAGAACTCTAAATAAATATAGACCCCAGACCAGGCCTCTAAATAAATATGGACCCCAGACCAGAACTCTAAATAAATATGGACCCCAGCCCCTAAATAAATATAGACCCCAACCAGAACTCTAAATAAATATGGACCCCCAGACCAGAACCCTAAATAAATATAGACCCCAGACCAGAACCCTAAATAAATATGGACCCCAGACCAGAACCCTAAATAAATATAGACCCAGACCAGGCCTCTAAATAAATATAGACCCCAGACCAGAACTCTAAATAAATATGGACCCCAGACCAGAACCCTAAATAAATATAGACCCCAAACCAGAACTCTAAATAAATATGGACCCCAGACCAGAACCCTAAATAAATATAAACCCCAGACCAGAACCCTAAATAAATATGGACCCCAGACCAGAACCCTAAATAAATATGGACCCCAGACCAGAACTCTAAATAAATATGGACCCCAGACCAGAACCCTAAATAAATATAGACTCCAGACCAGGCCTCTAAATAAATACAGACCCCTAGAACAAAGCCCTAAAAAAATTCAGACCCGAACAGAACCCTAAATAGATATAGATATACCTCAGACCAGAATCCTAAATAAATACAGATCCCAGACAAGACTATTATTCTAGACCAAAGACCAGACCATTAAGGTAATTCAGATCAGGCCCTAAGATTAATTTGGACCTCAGAAGAGGCCTCTAAATTTATGCAGGCTCCAGAACAAACTCCTAAATATATTCTGACCAGAGATGAAACCGCAAAAAAACTACCCCAGACCAGCCCCCAGACCAGCCGCCAGACCAGCCCCCAGACCAGCCGCCAGACCAGCCCCCAGAACAGCCCCCAGACCAGCTCAAGCAAAAGCTTTGACAGCCCAGATCAGATAAAGGAAATACACTTAGCCTCCTTGATCCTGAGGTCTGTAGCTCTGGGCACCGCTGCACACAGGGGCCTACCCTCAACAGTTTTAGGACATTGTGCCATGATCTGATTGGTTGCTTAATGTGTGTTCTGTTTTCTGTGGTTCAGGCTCAACAATCCAGATTGAGTTCCTCACATCAACAAACCCTGGATGAAATGCAAAGGAGGATCGAGGAATTAAGAAGACAGAACTGCCAGAGACAGTCTAGTGGTGGAGGAGGAGGCTGTATACTGTCCTAAAACCTGTTATTAGGTCATAATTTATGTTTATGCTTCCCTTAACGCAGTCACAGAAATGCAATTCACCCACCACTAAGGGGAGCTCACTACATACACATTATACAGACACCACTAGAGGTAACTCACAACATACAGATTATACAGCCACCACTAGAGGGAGCTCACTACATACAGATTATACAGTCACCACTAGAGGGAGCTCAGGAGATTACTACATACAGATATACAGCCACCACTAGAGGGAGCTCAGGAGATTACTACATACAGATATATACAGCCACCACTAGAGGGAGCTCAGGAGATTACTACATACAGATATATACAGCCACCACTAGAGGGAGCTCAGGAGATTACTACATACAGATATATATAGTCACCACTAGAGAGGAGCTCAGGAGATTACTACATACAGATTATACAGCCACCACTAGAGGGAGCTCAGGAGATTACTACATACAGATTATACAGCCACCACTAGAGGGAGCTCAGGAGATACATACACAGATATATACAGCCACCACTAGAGGGAGCTCAGGAGATTACTACATACAGATATATTACAGCCACCACTAGAGGGAGGCTCAGGAGATTACTACATACAGATATATACAGCCACCACTAGAGGGAGCTCAGGAGATTACTACATACAGATATATACAGACCACCACTAGAGGGAGCTCAGGAGATTACTACATACAGATATATACAGCCACCACTAGAGGGAGCTCAGGAGATTACTACATACAGATATATACAGTCACCACTAGAGGGAGCTCAGGAGATTACTACATACAGATATATACAGCCACACTAGAGGGAGCTCAGGAGATTACTACATACAGATATATACAGCCACCACTAGAGGGAGCTCAGGAGATTTACTACATACAGATATATACAGCCACCACTAGAGGGAGCTCAGGAGATTACTACATACAGATATATACAGCCACCACTAGAGGGAGCTCAGGAGATTACTACATACAGATATATACAGCCACCACTAGAGGGATTCAGGAGATTACTACATATTATACAGCCACCACTAGAGGGAGCTCAGGAGATTACTACATACAGATATATACAGCCACCACTAGAGGGAGCTCAGGAGATTACTACATACAGATATATACAGCCACCACTAGAGGAGCTCAGGAGATTACTACATACAGATATATACAGCCCCACTAGAGGGAGCTCAGGAGATTACTACATACAGATATATACAGCCACCACTAGAGGGAGCTCAGGAGATTACTACATACAGATATATACAGCCACCACTAGAGGGAGCTCAGGAGATTACTACATACAGACTATACAGCCACCACTAGAGGGCGCTCACTACATACAGATTATACAGCCATCACTAGAGGGAGCTCACTACATACAGATTATACAGCCACAACTAGAGGGAGCTCAGGAGATTACTACATACAGATATATACAGCCACCACTAGAGGGAGCTCAGGAGATTACTACATACAGATATATACAGCCACCACTAGAGGGAGCTCAGGAGATTACTACATACAGATATATACAGCCACCACTAGAGGGAGCTCACTGGATACAATTGAGTACAGCCACCACTAGAGGGATTCACTGGATACAATTGAGTACAGCCACCACTAGAGGGAGCTCACTACATATGGACAGTGAACTCCTCCTTGTAGTGGATCATGGGCTCCATAGCAATTACACGATTTATAGAAAGTGAATTAGCATTTGGGGCCATTACTTTGAACCAATCACATCTCATGACCGACCAAAGCATGAACTTATGGGAACCGACACGTCAGGGGGCATTGTGACTGTCGTGTATAGGGACACTACGGCTGCTATTTATGTGGTCACTGTAGTTGCTGTGGCTGCACTTATGGGGGCGCTGTGCCTAACATGGGGGCTCTGTGTCTTACAAATGTAAGGTCAATTTGGCTGACAGGCTGGTAATTCTGGGGCCACTGTGGTTATTATGGGATAAATGTAACTGGTGCTGTTATGAGGTCACTGAGTCTGACATGTATGGGGGGGGGGGGTCTAAAATAAATTATTTTTCAGTAAGTTGAGTCTCTATTTTACTTTTCGTAGTCGTCCTGGACATTCCTTAGTTACATGATGGTTTACAGCTCATATCCCATCCCAGGTTATCGGGGGCAGATTCGCCGCTGGTGCAGTTATAACAGCTGGGCACAGTCATATTACAGCAGCCATTCCTCCAGGTCTCCTCCTGCACTCACAGCTCTTACAGTAAAAACCAGCTCCTGAGGTGACTACTGGTTCTTTACTGTAAGAGCTGTGAGTCTGTGGAGTAGTCCCTCAGGAGCTGGTTTCTTTACTGTAAGAATCTGTGAGTCTGTGGAGTAAGTCACTTCAGGAACTGTAAGAGTGTGAGCAGCAAAAGGAGCTGGTTCTTTACTGTAAGAGCTG
>ONZH01019513.1:0-20618 GCA_900303285.1 Rhinella marina
CTACAAGCCTAAATGGCAACATCTCAAGCGCCAACAATTTGGCATTTTAAGGCTTCTGCATGTGGTTTGAGTTGTTTTTACATTTTAAAGAAGACATGTCTGACCACATCTCACACACACACAATGACAATTAGGGGTGGGGTCTATTTGCTTTCCCCTTGCCTATGCCATCTGTGGTTGTCATAGGCAACGTGATTTTAATGGGTGCAGAATTTTTTCTTCTTTTTTGTACAGTTTGGCTTGGGGTCCATGGCAATGTAGAGGAAAGAAGGTTTCCTTGTATTGTCTCACTTTACATAGAAGTTATATTGTGTTTGGAGTGTATTGTTGAGAGGCTGTGATAGTGGCGTAATAGTGCGACTTGGGCGCGTTATATGCACCCAGACATGCTTCCCCTGCTGTCCCAGTTGCATTCCAGCAGTGTTGGCATCATTTTCTGAGGTTTCAGGGTGGACTTGGTGACCTCCAAGTGGTCGAATTGAGATTTCCAAGTGGCGAGCATTTTTTTCCCATAGACTATAATGGGATTCGATATTCGGTCGAATAGTCGAATAACGCGGTCTATTCGAATCGAAATTCGAACTTTCGAATATTTCACTACTCGCTCATCTCTATTAGTTATATCCATGCCATGTTTAACTGTTAGACACTTGTTAACAACGAATCTTTGTGTAAGATGACCAGTGCCCAAACCCCACACTAGTTTGTATAGGGGGAAATTAAATACTACATAATTCTCAATACTTGGGTGCAAAAGTTGCTTGGTGCACTCCTACAGTTTTTGCATTTCTTTAACACATGCTGCATTTAATGTGGACATGTATGATAAGTACGAACTCCTCACACCTTACAGTTATTGCATTTATTTTATTTGCATAGGGAGTCTGCTAGAGTACACATTGTAGTCACAATTTAGAATTTTTGTCTAAAGTTACAAAGTTGTATGTATTAATTACATGGTTTTGTGCTGCAGATTTTTGTAACTTCCAATTCAATGTTGGAAAGGTTGGACTGAGAAGGATACTCCCCTTGCGCGTGCATGCGCGCTTTCATTGTGAAGTCAGACGTCCAATGTCTGAGGCTCCCGCTGTACCGCCCTTACCCTACATAAACAGGACATGCTCACTAGCATGTCCCAGATGCCATCCATCTCCATTACCCTGCTATGTTCTAGGTATGTACTCTGCATTCCTTCCTCATATATGACCTTCCATATTTACATTTATATGGCTACTTGTGGTTCTGTTATGCAACATTTAATTTTTGTTCTGATTATTGCTCTCTGCATGGTCGCCTAATGATTATGATGGTCTAATATCTATATACTGTACATTATGGCTTGCTAGTCCCCTGCTAGCTCTTCCTGGTGACTTTGACTGTATCTGCTCAAACTGTGTTTACACTCTAGAATTAATGAGTACATTAAGGCCGGCTGCGCTTTATTACACCATACCAACATCTGATTACCCACTTATGACATGTATCCCCATTTGTATTAAATGTATTCAACTCATACTATTTGTGACATTCATTTTTATTTTACTTTATTTTCCCCCAATTTGTATTGCAATCTATGTTTTGTACTTATGGGTCTGGCTAGACTCAACATTTCAGTCCATTCCAGATCCATGAACAAGGTCCAGAATGGACCGAAACATTGGCCACGCCTGCAGTTGACACAATTGAATGGAATAAAATACTATAAATACTGCCAATTCATATCTATGTGCTGTGAAACTTTATGTGGTAATAACTCTGAAATGCTTTTACTTATCTAAGCTATTTCTGAGACTATTTTCTCGTGTCACATTGTACTTCATTTTAGTGTTACATTTGAGTCAATATGTTTTTTTTATTTATAGTAATTTGTTGTAAATTATAGTATTATATCAAAGAGTTATTAACATTCACTGCATGTCTGTTTTATGTTGGTAACTTTTTGTAAATGTCATTTTAATTTTTAGGACGTTCGAAGGCTTAGAGCTGTAGAAGCAATTTTTCAAATTGCGGGGCTGACATAATAGAAACCACCCATAAATTATTTTTATAAATGTTGTTCCACGGGAATTAAAGCAAAATGGAAGTGAAATTAAAAAATTTAATTTTTTGTATATTTTCCTATTTCATCCATTTTTCCTCTAACACTAAGGTTAACAGCAAAACAAGCTTCAATATGTATTACTCTGATTCTGCAGTTTACAGAATCAACCAATTTGTGATTGTAAACTGCTGTTTGGGCACACCGGGCTCATAAGGGAAGAAGTGCCATATAGTTTTTGGAGGGCAAATTTTGCTTGAATTGTTTTTTGGTGTTATGTCCCATTTGAAGACATCCTGACGAATCCCTACAGTGGAAACCTCCAAAAGTAACCTGATTTAGGAAACTACAAACCACAAAGAATTTATCCAGTGGTGAACTGAGTGTTTCATAGAATGTAGAAACACTTGGTTGTGAAAATCAAATATTTCATTTCTTCCAATAAAATGTTGCATAAGTCCCAAAATTCACAAGGGATAAAAGGAGAAAAAGCACTGCACAATTTGTTACATATTTCCTCCTCAATACAGCAACACCCTATATGTGGTTGTAAATTGCTGTATGGGCACATGACAGGGGTCAGAAGGAAAAGAGCACCATATGGCTTTTGGAGGGTAGATTTTGATGTCATGGTTTTCACCCATCATCTTGCATTTGAGGTATCCCTATAGTGAAAACCTCCAAAAAGTTACCGCATTTTGTAGTAGCATGCCATTTAGATGCATTTAGATGTGAAAATGAAAAATTACAATTTTACCAATGAAATGTTGCTTTAGCCCCAAATGTTTCATTTTCACAAAGGGTACCAGGAGAAAAGGGACTTCACAATTTGTTACACATTTTCTTCTGAATGCAGCAACATCCCATATGTGGTCGTAACCTTCTGTTTGGGCATATGGCAGGGTTCCGAAGAAAAAGATCACCATGTGCATTTGGGGTTTATTCAGCACTGTTTGATAACTGCAAACCCCACAGAAGTGACCCCATTTTTGAAAACACACCACTCACAGAATTTTCCAAGGGATGCAGTAAGCATTTTAACCCCACCAGTGTTTTGCAAAAGTTAATGCGCAGAAGATGATGCAAACTGAAAATTGGTGGCAGATCCCATCACTCCATGGTAGTGCCTCAGGCATCGTTCTTTTGCCATGGCAGCCTATAAGGGAGAATCAGGCATGGCTCCGGTGTCATATGCTCTCTGCCAGTGAGAGATTTAAACAGGTAGCTGCTGGCAACAGGTGCCTATGATTGGTTTTCCTAAGCCTTAGGCCTTGTTCACACATCAGTTATTTGATCAGTTATTTCCATCGGTTAGGCCCCATTCACACGACTGAATGTGATCCGTATAAAAATGGAACAGAAGACATACGGAAAGTCTTCTGTAGTGTTCCGCAATTTTGCGGACCCATTGACTTTAATGGGGCTACGGACGTGATTTTGCAGCCAAGTATAGGACATGTTTTATTTTATTTGCAGGGGAACTTCCGTGAGATACGGGATGCGGAATGCATTCTCCTATGGAAAAATGAATGGGTCCGTATGGTTCCGCATCTTATCCGCAAAAATGCAGATAAGATGCAGAAATGTACATACGGTCATGTGAATGGGGCCTTATTGTGAGCTAAAACCAGGAGTGTAGGCTACTGATAAAGTATAATGAAAAGATCTGCACCTGTTCTGTGTTTTTGACACACACCTGGTTTTGGCTCACAATAACTGATGGAAATAACTGATCAAATAACTGAGGTGTGAACAAGGCCTTACTAGTATATATATTGCACTTTTATTTGGATCTCTAGTACTCTGATTTTTGGATTGTCCCTGACCTTGCTCCTGACTGCTGTTTATTGCATGACACTTCCTCCTGGCACTGACCCCATCTGTATCGCTCTGGTTTGGACTCAGGCCTGATTTCGACATTGCTTTTGGATTCCAATCCAGTCCTTGTTTTGCCTGTCTGTCATTATTTTTATTTTTTATTTTCTCCATTTGTATTTTCCATCATAGGGTCCAGCACCAAGGCAGGAAGGGACTGTCGTGCAAGTAGGTAGGACAGTGGTGTGGGTGAGTTCAAGACTTCACTGTATCCTACTATGACACCCAATATGTTGTGCCCAGCACAGACCAATGTGAAAAGCAAACCTTCTTATTATTTTGCTGTACTTCCTGGTTTTAGAAACACTCTTCATATGGCCCTAATCTGTTGCCTGGATCTTCAACAGGACTCAGTGGTAAAAGAGCACCATGAGCATTTGAGGCCCAAAGTGGTGATTTACGCATCTTGTTCTGACAACTGTAGAGGCTCTGGGGTGATATAATAAATGGAACCTCAAAGAATTGAACACATTTTAGAAAATCTACCTGACAGTATTAAGGGGTAGAGTCAGCATTTTAATGCCATTGGTATTTTGCAGAAATGAATGAGCAATAGACTGTGCAAAATGAAAATTGCAAGTTTTCCACTGTGCCCAATATATTGTACCCAGCTAGTACTACGTTATCTGAGATTCATACCACACTACTTCTTTGATACAGTAGGTGGATGTGAACTACTGTATGGGCACACGGCAATGCTCAGAAGGGAAGGAGTATAAGTTTGGAGGTAAACTGCTGTTTGTGTACTTTGCAGGGAAAGATCATCTTTTAGCCTTTGCAGCCCAGATTGATAGATTGGTTTACAACCTGTGTGGTAGTAGTACAGCTATTATGTGAGAACTAGAGATGAGCAAAGTTTTGAAAAAGTTGATGTGGAGGAAGTTCTTCAAGAAATTTAAAGTTCCAAAATAATTTGTCACAAATTGAAATAAATCTGGTATACCCAGGCCACTCTGCCTAATCATATGTATCCCACTAGGTGACCCAATCTCAGTGTTAAGGTTTGGAACTTAAACTGCAGGGACAGTGCAGGGAGAAGGTATGGCCGTGTGCATTACTTTCTAGTGCACCCACATTCATAGTTAATCCATTTAGTAGGTACTGTGCCATCAGTATTACAGGCAGTTGTAATTTATCGCCATCTACATCAATGTGCAGGGCAATAAGATTCATAGCTAATCCCTTCTGTAAGCAGTGGAATTACTGTGCGTCAGTATTACAGGTCAATTAAAGTATCAGGTCTAATTTAGCACCGTGAACTTAACTGTGCAGTGCCCCAAGATGCAATTAGTGGCCCCATGACCGAGTGGGAAGGGTAGCAACAGCAGCAGTATTGGCCTCATGACAGAGTGGGGATGGTGGTGGCAGCAGTAGTATTGGCAGTAACCATGACAATAGTGGCCCCATGACAGAGTGGGGACAGTGGCGGCAGCAGTAGCACTTGCAGTAACCATGACAAAAGTAGCCACATGACAGAGTGGGGAGTGGGGGCAGCAGTAGTGGCAATAAGGCTGTGTTAACATCACAGTTTAAGTTTCCATTCTCCTGATCTGTCAGAAAAACCTAAAAAAAAAAATCTGTATTTTGAGCATCCATAATGCCTCTTTCAGACGGTCAGTATTTGATCAGTAATTGTAAACCAAAAGCAGGAGAGGATCCAAAACAAAGATCAATACAATATAATTATTTGCATCTCATCTGTGTTTTGGACCCAGGCCTGCTTTTGGATTGCACATTCTAATTCAATACTGTCGCCAAACACTGACTAAAAGAACATATTAGCTATAATGAATTTGGGTCCAGTTGGTGGAGTGATTTGTGTGGTTCATTCCAGTAACCAATGACACTCCTCCCATATGGTGATAATCCAACTGACTGGTTTGATCCATCCAGCAAGTTTGGCCCATCTGGTTTTAACCCTAATACATGTTGAAAGAAAAATCCTAATAAGTTCATTGTATGGATGGATCCCAGACCATATGGAGGGATCCACATGGGCTAAAATTTCATTGCACAGTGATGTAGAATATGTTTAAAATCTGTTGTGGCTGTCAGAGTTACAGAGAATAAAATTTTCCTTACAGAAATGGTAGCTAGGAATAATGAATTTGGGTCCAATTAGTGGAGTGATTTGTCTGGTAATACCGTTGTGGTTCCACTTCCAACCATAAACAATTGAAACAATAATGCAAACTAATTTGGTTGAGTGATATGTGTGGTACATTCCGATAACCAATGACACTCCTCTTGTATGGCAATAATCCAGCAGCCGGGTTTGATCCATCCAGCAAGTTCGGCCCATCTGGTTTTAACCCTAATACAAGAATTTATTTTACCCCAGGCATTCCACGTCCAACTTCTTGGAGGGCCAATGAGACAGGTGTATAACCCCAATTTGTGAATCAGGGCCTAATAGAATTGTTTATGTATTATTCAATGTGTCCATCAATATCAGAACAGATTAAGTATTAATGGCGGAGCAAGTGAACTAGATAAACACGCCTATATATTGATGCGTGATCATGTGGTGATGTCTTTGCGCTTGCCGCAGATCCTTTGGCGGGTTTTCTTCAATCAACCTTACCATTAATCAAGTGAATAAGGTGAATATAATTTTTTTTAACCCTGGATTTACCCCCTGAACACCTGAATGTGAGTTTCAGATTCCGCGATCAGAGTTGGACATGACATCTGAGAGGTCAAATGACGTGAGGCAGCGCGATCGCTTTTCGCAATAAAGTAATTTGTAATTAATTGAACTTCTTGGAGTGGGTTAATGTTAGATCCCACAGCTTGCTGAAATTTGTTCCTGTTTGTTATAATCATCATATCCTCTATTTGGAGTAGTTTTGACTTGGCAGTGATGTCCAACAATTTAAACTAGTCCAAATTTCTATATGGTTACAAGAACTCATGAGTATTCTTAAAGGGCTTATCTGGGATTTTCATTTTGATGGCCTATCATCAGTTATAAATATGAGGTCAGTGGGGGTCTGACTCCTAACACCCCTGTCAATCAGCTGTTTGAGGTATCCGCAGCCATGGCCTCCTCATAGCTTACCAGCAATGTGCATTGGATAGTGTCTGTGCCTAACATTGCAGATCAGCCAGACCACTTGAATGGAACAGAGCTGCGCTTAGGCCATGTAACTGATGAAAGTAACATCGCATGGCCTATGAAGCGGCCAAGCAATCATGGAATGCAACAGGCTCTTCAAATAGCTGAACAACAGGGATGTCGGGAGTTAAACTCCTGCTGATCTGATATTGATGAACTTTCCTGAAAATTGGCCATCAATATCAAAATCCTGGAACATTGATTATGTATTGTCTCGAAGTGAGAGCATCCATCAAACAATCAATCAATCAAGTAGACAAGATCAAGACTGGTGTTTAAAACAAATAAGTTGGTACAGGATAAAGAGGGCAGGTGAGTGAATAGTCATAAACAAGTCTAGTCAAAATCAGGTCAAATGAGTCAAAAGTCACCAATCAAAGCACTAGGAGGATAAAAATGAATTTTAGCAACTGAATTCTATCGCAAACTCTTTAAAGGTACACATTTATGACTTATGTGCTAATTGATAAAACAAATTATCCTTTTTTGACACCTGTTATCTGACTAATAAAGCCTATTTTTTGAAGCTTGACTTTACAGGGGTTATCCAAGACTATTAAATGTTCCCCTATATGCCAGGCCCCTCACAATGAATATACTTTCCTGGCTCCCCGCTCCCTGCACCACTCCTGGTCCCCACACCACCGCTGCAGCTTCTCCCTGTGCGCGGATGAAAACATCCGGTGTCGGCGGCGAGCAGCCAATGGCAGGTGGGGACAGGGACGAGCCTTCCTAGATTCACCCGTGATTTAGGGAGGCCTGTCAACAATAATACATTGAGGGAATGGTCTAATAAGCAGTGACCAGTTTGTGATGGGAAATAATAATTAGCTGAGGGAACCATTATTACCCTATTCACTGAGTCATAGACTTCCTGGCTCATAGCATTTATTTACTTCCTGTTTTTTTATACTGTAACGCCAACTTAAAAGCACTGTATTATTTTCAACTGAAAAGCCATTTGTCATTAAGCTAAGATAAGGCTTCTTTCTTAGAAGTGGAAATGAAGATCATTGAAAATATCATATCATTTGCAAGCACTCTCCCATTCACAGAACAGAATATTGCTATTTATGTCAGGGGATGACTGAGAATTATCTAAAGCCCGGGCAGTAAGGTCAATGGGTCCTTTTCCACCATTTTTATTTTATCTGCTTGATTTTAATTCTTTATATCATTTTTCCATGTTCTGTTTAATCCAAAGATGATTTCTAGGGCTTGTACTGTATTAAAAAAAGACACAAAAAAGACAAAGCAATAAAGGCACAACCAGTCTAAAAAATAACAACAAAAAAAAACTTTTTTTACTCTCAGAATTCTTCTCTGGTTCTCTGCCTCCTTTCCCTACCACTTTTACTTTCAAATTTTAAAGTTTGTTATGTGGATTTTGGGGTCACCTAGGAAATACAAGAATATGCTAATAGGTTAGAGTGGGACACAAGTGCTGTGTATTTTATATTTATAAAGAACATTTCCAAATTACACCTCAGCTTTCTGATTTTATTATCTAAGCAATGTTATATTCATTTTTTTTAATTTAATTTCCTTTTATTGTGCTTCATTTATGAATTCTGATTATGTAACTATAAGAAAACGCAAATTAATTTTTTTTACTGACTGTGTAGTACAGAAACATTATTTTGTAGCAGATATCCTGCTGTGATATTCAATTGCATCTTGAAACAACTCTACCAGTAACTATTACTGTAAGCATCATCAACACTTATTTAAAAAATAGCATAACATTTAACAGAATTGCACAGTTGGGAAGCAATAGACACAAATACACAAGTGATTTATTTAAAAAATATTCATACAGAAATAACAAGTCAAAAATAATATAACTGAAAGAGAAAATAATATGTTAATAATTTATCATGTTTCTCCTTCTCAGCTGTTGGGGAAAAAATCAGGAGGTTCTGGTACATATTAGATGGGTGGCTTGTCCTGCTACAATCGGTAGGTTCTGCCAGCATTCATCTAATATACACTGCCGGCTTTTGTCTACTGCTCTGCAATGAAGACATAATTCACTGCCTAATCCTTTTACAGCCAAATTAACTCTTATATGCACCATGATGTAACTGTACATTGTTTGTGCACTGTAATTTGTGTGAAGCAGGCTCAGGTGCTGAGCCTTTTCCATATGGGGTGAGCATCGGCTTTATAGCCCTACGTTCATATTTGTCATTTAAAATCCAGCAGGCTGTTCCTCTTCCAAGACAGCCTGCTGGATTTTAAATGACAAATATCAACATAGGGCTATAAAGCCGATGCTATATATATCGGCCACAGCTAAATAATGAAGCGAACCGCCAGATCCTTATTGACTACAATGGGATCTGACATTATAGGATCTGACAGTTTGCGGCATTATCCAGCTATGCCGGGTAAGGTGAACTCTGGTAGGCAGTCCCTCTGCCAGAACAGCCTGCCAGATTTCACTACAAAGGTATGAACATAGCCCAATTCAGCTTGTATCTGGTCATTATAAGCAGGCTTAGGGGCTCCCTCTGTCCTCTGATTTGAACCCCAATGGTTAAGCCTCCCAGCACTGTCATAGTGAGCTACCTGAAAAGCCATATCTGGGACATGGCCTGACAGGCAGGCTATCAGAATGTCATAGACTGCCATAGTATTCTAATATAGTCTATGAGACCAGAGATTTTGGAGATTGCATGTATAAGAAGACTAAAAACTACAATAAAAAGGCTAAACAAGTTTTTTTAAAAAACAAAAATATTAAAAAATCAAATCACCCCCTTTAGCTTCCCCAATTTTACATATAAAGATAAATAAACAATAAATAAAAACAATAAAAATAAACATAATAGGTATTGGCGCATCCAAAAATGTCCAAAAACTATTTAAAAAAAAAACAAAAAAACTTTATGTGGAATGCCATAATGGAAAAAATAGCTGATTTGATGGGGTTTTTTTGGTCACCTCGTGAACAAAAAGTCATATTTATATATCGTCATGACCAGCTTTACCCTCACCTACTGTGTCCTTCCTCCATAGTGTAGTTTGTAGCTTGTAGTGTGTAAGCCCTCACGGGCAGGGCCCTCTCCCCTTCTGTACCTGTCTGTAACTTGTCTTGTTCATACTTAGTGCAATTGTCTGTATTATGTATGTATACCCCTTATGATATGTACAGCAACATGGAATGAATGGCCCTTTAACCCCTTCCCGACCAGCGCCGTACATGTACGGCGCTGCGGGAAGTGATTTCCCGACCAGCGCCGTAGTGCTACGGCGCGCTGATCGGGCGGGTGCAGGAGCTGCGCCCGCCCGATTAGCGGCGGGGGTCCGGCTGTGCCCAGTAGCCGGACCCCTGATATATGCACCAGCATCGGTGAAAACACCGATGCCGGTGCATTAACCCTTCATGTGCCGCGGTCAGCGCTGACCGCGGCACATGCGATGCGGGCGGTGGGAAGGGGTTGCCATCGGGTCCCCGCGCTGCTGTGACGGGGACCCGATGGCTGAGATAGCAGCCGGATGCCTTCCTTAGGCATCCGGCTGCTATCTACGGAAGCCTGTGAGATCCAGCCCCCTGGATCTCACAGGCAGTGTGCTGGAAGTGTATTACATTGAGTAATACACTTCCAGCCAATGCATTACAATACAGAAGTATTGTAATGCATTGTAAGGGGATCAGACCCCCAAAAGTGAAAAAAAAGTGTAAAATAAGAAAGTTAAAAAAAGTGAAAAAAATAAAGTTTTACAAAAAAAAAAGTTTCAAGTCCCCCCCCCAAAAAAGTCATTTTTACAAAATAATATAAAAAAAAATTGTAAAAAATAGTGAAAAAAAAAAGAAGACATATTAGGTATCGCCGCGTCCGTATCGACCGGCTCTATAAAAATAGCACATGATCCACCCCGTCAGGTGCACGCAGTTAAAAAAAAAAAAAAACTGTGCCAAAACAGACATTTTTTGGTCACCTTCCCTTACAAAAAGTGTAATAGCAGGTGATCAAAAAAGCGTATGTACCCCAAAATGGTACCAATCAAACCGTCATCTTGTCCCGCAAAAAATGAGACCCTACCTAAGACAATCGCCTGAAAAATAAAAAAAATATGGCTCTCAGAAAATGGCAACACAAAAAGTATTTTATTTTGTTCAAAAAATAAATCTAATGTGTAAAACTATCCAAAAATAAAAAAGTTAGACATATTGGGTATCGCCACGTCCGTAACAACCTGCTCTATAAAAATATTGCATGAGATGGCCCCCCAGGCGAATGCTGTAAAAAATTTAAAAAAAAAACTAAGCCAAAACAGACTTTTTTTCCCTTTTGCCTCACAAAAAGTGTAATAGCAGGCGATCAAAAAGGCGTATTTACCCCAAAATGGTACCAATCAAACCGTCATCTCGTCCCGCAAAAAATGAGCCCCCACATAAGACAATAACTAAAAAAATAAAAAATCAACGTCACCCGCAAACCAATCCATCAAAATCTGTTCTGCAAAATCCATATGGCGCTCCTTCTGTTCTGAGTCCTGCCATGTGCCCCCACTGCAGTTTACCACCACATATGGGATGTTGCCGTATTCCGGAGAAAATGGGTAACAAATTATGGGGTGCTTTTCTCCTGTTACCCCTTGTGAAAATGAAAAATTTGGGGCTAAAGCAACATTTTATTGGAAGAAATGAAACTTTTCATTTTCACAGCCAAGTGTTTCCAAATTCCGTAAAACTCTTAGGGGGTCAAAGTGGCCAGAACCCCCCTTAATATATTCTTTGAAGGGTGTAGTTTCCAAAATGCGGTCACTTTTTGAGGGTTTCCACTGTAGGGGTACGTCAGGGTCTCTCAATTACAAAATGGTGCCTAAAAACTATTCTAGCAAAATCTGCCTCCAAAATCCGTATGGCGCTCTTTTCCTTCTGACCACTGCCACAAGGCCATAGAGACGTTTACCACCACATATGGGGTATTTCTGTAAACTGCAGAATCAGAGTAATGAGTATTGAGGTTTAGTTTGCTGTTAACCCTTGATGTGTTGCAAGAAAAAAATTATTAACATGAATAATCTACCAAAAAATTGAAATTTTGAAATTTCACCTCCATTTTCCTTTAATTCTTGTGGAACACCTGAAGGGTTAACAAAGTTTGTAACAGCAGTTTTTTATAACTTGAGGGGTGTAGTTTCTAAAATGGGGTCATTTATGGGGGGTTTCATTATGTAAGCCCCTCAAAATCACTTTATATCTGAATTGATGCTCAAAAATATGGTTTTGGAAAATTTGGTGAAAATTTGAAAAATGGCTTCTAAACTTCTAAGCCCTCTAACGTCCTAAAAAAGTAAAATGACATTTATAAAATGATGCCAACATAAAGTAGACATAAGGGGAATGTAAAATAATAACTATTTTTTGAGGTATTACTGTGTATTTTGAAAGTAGAGAATTGAAATTTGGAAATTTGGAAATTTTTCCAAATTTTTGGTAAATTTGGGATTTTTTCATAAATAAGGGTGAAATATATTGACTCAAATTTATGACTGTCATGAAGTACAATGTGTCACAAGAAAACAATCTCAGAATGGCCTGGATAAGTAAAAGCGTTCTAAAGTTATCACCACATAAAGTGACACATGTCAGATTTGCAAAAAATGGCCCGGTCAGGAAGGTGAAAACAGGCCCGGGGTTGAAGGGGTTAATAATGAAAAATAATAATATTTACCCCAAAAGGGTACCAATAAAAGCTACAGTTCATCTTGCAGAAAATATGTTTTTTTTTCTATTTTCCAATACAAGGCACCGGTCTTAATATTTGTGCCCCAAGGTTTATAAGATACACAAAGTGAAAGTGAAAGTACCATTCGCATAGCTAGACAAACAGTTGACACTTTGTGACAGAATGGCTCATTTTTTAATAAAGAACAATTGACAAAAATGATCTTTAGCCAAAAATGAGTAAAATGCAATTATAGAAAAAAATTGTCCCCGAAGGTGTACATAACCTTTAACATATTTATGTATGACCTCTAAATATTGCATGGCCCTGGTTCGGTGGGGGTTTGACTCCAGGCACCCTTGCAGATCAGCCGTTTGAAGGGGGCGAGCAGTTGCAATTACACTGCAACGCTGCTACATGGGAGACGGTGAAAGGGACAGTAAATAGTGAAGAACACAGCAGGCCTTTTAAACAGCTGATCAGCACAGATGCCAAGAGTCAGAACCCCGCCAATCTGATATTCATGACTAGTTCTTCTAAATTTGATTTGGTTGCTCTGGTGAATTTTACAAAGACATTCACTTTGTGACGAATTACTTCGTTATGAAGACCATTTCTTTGTAAGTAGTGGGCGCGATGATGGGAAATGGCGATTGCGCCACCCCCCAACATTGAACCCCTCATATGCCGCATTCATCGCTGATCACGGCATCAGACATTAATATTAAAGGGAGTCTTTCACCTGTTTTTCACCTATAAAACTAAAAGCACTGCCCCACATAAGATTGCATACACATCCCAGACATACCTGTGTGCACTTTGTGTCTTTATTACATGTTCAGAAAAAGCACTTTTATTCTGCAGGAAAACAGCTCCCTAGTGCCCAGCTGAAAGTGAAACTAAAAACAACTTTCTCTCCCGACTTGATTTCTAACAGCTATATTTTCTGATATACTAGATATAATGCTGTGATTTTGGTATCATTTGAAAGCTTGGAATGCCAGCTTTCAAAAAAGGTCATTTTTTATATTTGCTACCAATCCCAAGATATGAGCAGCTAAAGCAGCCCTCCCCTCTTCAGTTTGGTTTGCTTTGGGCACTTGCAGCAGCAGAGCTGGGCACTTGGGAGCTGTTTTCTAGCAGAATAAAAATGCTTTTCCTGGATATGTAATACAGACACAAAGTGCACATAGGTATGTCTGGGATGTGTATGCAATGTTCTGTGGGGCAGTGCTCTTAGTTATATTGGTGAAAAACAGGTGAAAGACTCCCTTTAAGATCTTTCAGGGGATCAACAATTAAAAAAAAAAATCATACTTAGCGTATCCATTTGAGCGCAAGGAGGCTGCTGTGGCCATCTTGTTTGAAGATCCAGTGCGAAACCTCGCATGGTGCATGAATCACGCTGGCCAGCGTATTGACGTCATACATCACTGCGCACAGGATTTCATGCGGGATCTTCAAGCAAGATGGCCACGATGGCCTATTGACGCGCAAATAGATAAGGTATGATTTTTTTAAAATTTTTGACGCCATTTCAGGGGAAATTGATTTGTTACAATGAAGCATGAGGAAATTTGACTTCACAACGAATCAAATGTTCACTGAAATTCAGATCAAAGTCCACTTTCTTCAACTTCAATTCGCTCAATCCTGTCGAAGAACAGATCATCTATATCATCACACTGCTCAACCCCTTTATACCATCCTAGTCCTAAAACAATGGTTGAATTTGTAAAAATTGCAAAAAAAACTATATATATATATATATATATATATATATATATATATATAATAAAGTAGTCAGTGTGCAGCTTGTATAATGTCTAAACCACTGGCAACAAAAGTGAGTACACCCCAATTGAAAATGGCCAAATTGTTCCCAATTAGCCATTATCCCTCGCCAGTGTCATGTAACTTGTGTGAATGGGGAGCAGGTGTGTTAAATTTGGTGTTATCACTCTCATACTCTCTCATACTGGTCACTGGAAGTTCAACATGGCACCTCATGGCCTAGCATTCTCTGGGGATCTGAAAAAAAGAATTGTTGCTCTACATAAATATGCCTAGGATATAAGGAGATTGCCAACACCCTGAAACTGAGCTGCAGCACGGTGGCCAAGACCATACAGCAGTTTAACAAGACAGGTTCCAGTCAGAACAGGCCTTCTCATGGTCAACCAAATAAGTTGAGTGCACATGCTCAGCGTCATATGCAGAGGTTGTCTTTTTAAAATAGACCTATCAGTGCTACTAGTATTTCAGAGGTAAAAAGGAGTGGGGGGTCAGCCTGTCAGTGCTTAGACCATTCGCCGCACACTGCATCAAATTGGTCTACATAGCTGTCATCCCAGAAGGAAACCTCTTTTAAAGATGATGCCCAAAAAAATCCCGCAAACAGTTTGCTGAAGACAAGCATACTAAGGACAAGAATTACTGGAACTATGCCCTGTCTCATGAAATAAAGATAAACTTATTTGGTTCAGATGGTGTCAAGCGTGTGTGATGGCAGCCAGATGAGGGGTACAAAGACAAGTGTGTCTTGCCTACAGTCAAGCATGGTGGTGAGAGTGTCATGGTTTGGGGCTCCCTGAGTGCTGCCAGCTGAGGGGAGCGACAGTTCATGGAGGGAACCATGAATGCCAGTATGTACTGTGATATACTGAAGCAGAGCATGATCCCCTGCCTTTGGAAATTGGGCTGCAGTGCAGTATTCCAACATGATAACAACCCCAAACACACCTCCAAGACGACCACTGCTTTGCTAAAGAAACTGAGGGTAAAGGTGCTGGATTGGTCAAGCATGTCTCCAGACCTAAACCCTATTGATCGTCTGTGGGGCATACTCCAACGGACAGTGGAGGAGCGCAAGATCTCTAACATCCACCAACTCGGTGATGTCATCATGGAGGAGTGGAAGAGGATTCCAGTGGCAACCTGTGAAGCTCTAATGAATTCCATTCCCAAGAGAGTTAACAGCTTAAAGGGGTATTTCCATCTCACAAATGTAGTTTGTATAGTTAGATATAGCCATACCAATATTATTACTAATAGAATGTATTTATATAAAATGTACCGTTTAGAAGATTCGGCTATTTGTATTTCCATTGTCCCACACTCATCAGTCAGGCCGTTGCCCCTAGTTACGGCCACCATAGCTGTGTAGTAATGGTGGCCGGGTTGCTCTTGTTCAAACCCACTCTGAGGTAACTGCTGTATTGTGAACGCACAATACAGCATGAGCATGCGGAGACACATCTTAGGGTACTTTCACATCTGCGTTTTGGATGCTACCAGTCCAAAACACAATGGTCAGGATCCATCCAAAACGCAGACTTTATAAATGGATCCTGCTTCATAGAAATGAATTGATCTTGGAACAGGATCCGTTACTCTGTGTTTTGGAAGCACAGACAAAAATACTACAACCCTAAGATGTGTCTCCGCATGCTCATACAATGTGCGTTCACAACACAGCAGTTACCTCAGAGCGGGTTTGAAAAGGAGCAATCTGGCCACCTCTACTACATGCCACGGTGGCCATAACTAGGGGCAACGGCCTGACTGCTGTGTGTGGGACAGTGGATATACAAATAGGCAAATCTTCTAAATGGTACATTTTATATAAATACATCCTATTAGTAATAATATTGGTATGGCTATATCTAACTATAGAAATTACATTTGTGAGATGGGCATACCACTTTAAGAACCTAGGACGAGAATGCTTGTCCTAAATCGCCGGTGCTTTGTGCCCCAGGACAAGCATTCTTCCAGCCGCCCCAACCCCCCTCCCCCCAATGTGCGGTGCTGAAATCAGCCCCCTGCTGCATCCACCAGCAATGGTGATAATAAAAACGGAGCCATTTTTGTCACCTTTCATCACAAAAAGTGTAATACTAAGTGATCAAAAAGTCATATGTACCCAAAAATAATACCAATCAAACCGTCATCTCATCCTGCAATAAATGAGACTCTACGTAAGACAATCAGCTAAAAAATAAAAAAGATATGGCTTTCAGAAAATAGAGACATACAAACTAATTTTTTTGTTTAAAAAATGCTTTAATTGTTTAAAACCCAATTATATTAAAAAACAGACATATTAGGTATCGCCACGTCTGTAACAACCTGCTCTATAAAAATATCCCATGGGCCAACCTGTCTTCTGAACACTGTAAAAAAAAAATCTAATAAAAACCGTGCCAAAAAAATTTTTTTTTGTCACATACATTTGTCACACAAAATGTGTAATACCAAATAATCAAAAAGTAGTATGTACCCCAAAATAGTACCAATCAAACCATCACCTCATGCCGCAAAAACTGAGCCCCTACATAAGATAATCAACCATAAAAATAATATGGCTTTCAGAAAGGAGACACAAAAACATGTTTTTTTTTTTTCAAAAATGCTTTATTATGTAAAACTGAAACAAAAGAAAAATAAGTAGACATTTGATATCTTCGCCTTCATAACAACATGCTCTATAAATATAGCACATGACCTAACCTGTCAGGTGAACACCATAAAAACAAAAAAATAAAAACTGCCAGAACAGCCTTTTTTGTTACCTTGCCTCACAAAAAGCATAATTGTCACGGGGGAGACAAGGGAAGGTGTGCCCTGTACTTGAAACCCCCCTTCTTTCCCTACCTACTTGCCTCAAACGGCCCTAGGCGGCCGCGGACAACCACGAAGACGTTCCCTATACTGGGTAAGTGCAGAGGGAGGGAAAGGGAACACAGGGAGAGACAAAACACAGACGGAACAAACACAATAATAGAGTAGTCAGCAAGCCGGGTCAAACACAGGAGATAGCGTAAATACCAGAGGTCAAGAGAAGAGAGGTCCAAGTCCAAAGTCAGAGTCCAAATAGCAAATCCAAAACACAAGGTCGCACAAGCACTGATCAAAAGTATAAACTAATCACAGGCATCTGAGTGAGGCAGTTGCCATCTTTAAATAGCCCGCCCAGGATCATGTGATGTGGCCAGCATCACATGACCTGAGGCGGAGCAAGCTGTCCAAACAATATGTAAAGTAGCCATGTGGTGTGATCAGCACCACATGGCTAAACCAAAACAGAGAATTAACTCATGAAGTGCTGGCTGACAAGACCAGCACTTCAATTCCCTATTGCTCGTCTCTATGGGGGCGGAGAGGTCCGGCGATGTCGTGCAGAGGGAGCGCGACGCCGACCTCGCGTGACAGTACCCCCCCTTCACGAGGGGCCACCGGACCCTTACCAGCGGGAGCAGGCTTATCGGGATGCTGCAGATGGAACTTTCGGATGAGCGAGTCTGCATGCATCCTGGTCAACGGTACCCAAGACCTGTCCTCAGAACCGAACCCCTTCCAATGTACGAGGTACTGGAAGGAATTCCGGACCCTTCTCACATCCACAATTCTGGCAATCTCATGCTCCATTTGTCCTGCTACCTCAACCGGAGGAGGAGACTGTTCCTCAGGACCAACGGGAGCAACATAACGTTTGAGCAAAGACACATGAAAAACATTATGAACACGAAGGGAGTCGGGTAAACATAACCTAAAAGAAACCGGATTGATCACCTTGGTGATCCTGTAAGGACCAATGAAGCGAGGTGCAAACTTGTAGGATGGTACCCTCATGTTGAGATTTTTAGTCGATAACCATACCTTATCCCCAACCTTAAAATTCACACCCTTAGAACATTTTCTATCAGCCTTAGCTTTTTGAACTCCTTGGGCCTTTTCCAGGTTCGACTGAACCTGTGCCCAAACTGTGCACAGTTCTTGAGAAAAATCATTGACCTCTGGGACAACCGACGCAGATGGGGAACAGGAGCCAAAGCGTGGATGAAAACCCATATTGCAGAAAAACGGCGACATCCCAGAGGATGAATTAACACGATTATTAATTGCAAATTCAGCCAGAGACAGGAATCTGGCCCACACATGCTGGTTATCAGAAACATAACATCTGAGATATTGCTCAACGGATTGGTTAAGACGTTCAGTCTGACCATTGGTCTCCGGATGAAAGGCTGATGAAAAGGACAAAGAGATACCAATCTTATTACAGAACGCCCTCCAGAACCTAGACACAAACTGTACTCCCCTATCAGAAACGATATTCTCAGGAACACCATGCAGTTTGACAATATTATCAATGAACACGGACGCCAAGACCTTCGTAGAGGGTAATTTACACAAAGGAATAAAATGACACATTTTGCTGAATCTGTCAACCACCACAAATATCACGGTTTTACCCTCAGAGCACGGCAAATCCGTGATAAAGTCCATGGACAGATGTGACCAAGGTCTGCTAGGTATGGGTAAAGGATGTAACTCACCCATAGGTCGTGTCTTGGAATTCTTGGACCTGGCACAAGTGTTACACGCTGTTACAAAAGCCTGAACATCTCTGGAGATTGACGGCCACCAATACTGCCTAGAGACCAACTCCTTGGTGGCATTGATGCCAGGATGTCCACACAAAACAGAATTATGGCACTCACCCAGCAGTCACAACCGCAAATGAGCCGGCACAAACAATTTGTCATTGGGGTACCAGTGGGAGCAAGATGTTGTCCTGCCGAGATTTCAGAAGCGAGGTCAGATGAGGTAGCGGCCACGATGATATCAGCTGGCAGGATGGGCTCAGGAGGGACGTCAGGAGGCTGATACGCCTGGAAACTTCGGGATAAGGCATCGGCCTTAACGTTCTTGCTCCCGGGTCTGAAGGTAACACAAAAATCAAAACGAGTAAAGAACAAAGCCCACCTCGCCTGTCTAGGATTCAATCGCTTAGCCGATTCTAAAAACATTAAATTCTTATGATCCGTGAGGACCGTAATGCGGTGAACTGCCCCTTCTAAAAAATGACGCCATTCCTCAAATGCCCACTTGATTGCAAGTAACTCCCTATTACCAATGTCATAATTCCTCTCGGCAGGAGAGAACTTGCGGGAGAAGAAGGCGCATGCATAAGATTAGTTAAGGTGGAAGACCCCTGGGACAGTACTGCCCCCACACCATCTTCAGATGCATCCACCTCAACTACAAAAGGCTTACTTTGATCAGGCTGGACCAACACAGGAGCATTAATAAAACACTGCTTTAACATTTCAAAGGCCTCAATAGCTGCAGGGGGCCAATTGACCAGATCAGCCCCCTTGCGAGTCAAATCCGTAATGGGTTTGGCTACCACTGAAAAATTTTTGACAAATTTACGATAAAAATTAGCAAACCCCAGAAATCGCTGGAGCGCCTTCAAAGAGGAAGGTCGCACCCAATCCACAATGGCCTGTACTTTACTGGGTCCATTTTGAAAGAAAAGGGTGAGAATGTATCCCAAAAAGGCCACTTCCTGAACACCAAAGGTACACTTCTCCCCTTTAACGAACAACTTGTTTTCACGCAACACCTCCAGCACTTGCCTGGTGTGAGATACGTGACTTTCCCAGTCTGCAGAAAAAATCAGGATGTCATCAATATAGACAATTACAAATTTCCCAATAAATGGTCTAAAAATGTCATTGACAAAGTTTTGGAAAATTGCCGGAGCGTTACTTAACCCAAAAGGCATTACCAAGTACTCATAATGACCTTCCGGGGTATTAAAAGCAGTTTTCCATTCGTCCCCCTCCTAATCCTGATTAGGTTGTATGCCCCTTCAAATCCAGCTTGCTGAACCAACAGGCCCCCTGGACCTGATTCAGCAAGTCAGGAATAAGGGGCAACGGGTATCTGTTTTTAACAGTGATTTTATTGAGCTCCCTGTAATCGATACAGGGCCTCAATCCTCCATCCTTTTTACCAACAAAGAAAAAACCTGCCCCCATGGGAGAAACTGAAGGCCGGATGTGACCCTTGGCCAGACTCTCCTTGAGATAATCCCTCATGGACTGACGTTCAG
>ONZH01019514.1:0-42597 GCA_900303285.1 Rhinella marina
GTGCATTGCTCAACCCGAATGGCATTCTCAGAAATTCATACAGGCCCATCGGTGTGATAAACGCTGTCTTCTCCCTGTCCTTTTCTGCTACTGGCACCTGCCAGTATCCACTGGCCAGGTCGAGGGTGGAGAAGTAGCGGGCCCGTCCCAACGCTGCCAAGGAATCTTCAATTCGGGGAAGCGGGTAGGCATCACGTACTGTACAGGCGTTCAGACGTCGATAATCCGCGCAGAATCTTATGCTACCATCCTTCTTCTTAACCAGTACAATGGGGGACGCCCATGGACTTTTGCTGGGCTATACCACTTTACTGTCATGCATCTGCTTGAGAAGTGTCTTCACCTCCTGGTACAAGGCTGGAGGAATATTCCGATAGCGCTGTTGGATAGGTGTAGCCTGTCCTGTTGGAATTTCATGTTCCAATGTCCGTGTCACTCCAAAATCTGCCTCATAACTGGAGAAGGCGTTTGTGTGTGCTCCCAGCACTTGGGCCAACTGGTGCTGCTCTCTCTGGGACATCTGACTTCTGTCCAAGTGTACCTTCTCCAACAGCTGTTCACCGGTCATTGGCGGTGTGTTGGCTTCTTTTCGGCAAAAGGTGAGAGCAGGCATATCAGTATCAGTGGGTTTAACACACCAGTGTTGCTCTCGAGCAACCTGCACCTCCTCAATTGGATATACACTAGCAATCAGTTCTCTTGGAGAAAGGGTCATACATCTCACCAGAACCCGCCCCCCTTGAACCGTACACAAGGTTCTACCAACTGCCAGCCCCTCTCTCTGCAGCATTGGTTCGAGCATAACATCAGCCCCCTGTAACTGATAGTTAGTGCCCACTGGGAGGGGCAACAATACCTCATGACCTGCCCAAACCACCAGGGATACTGCTGGGGGAACCTTCACCAAGCCCACTCTCCTGGTCAGCTCTGAAAGGGTGGCCTATACTCTACACTGTTTGAATGTCCTTTGCAGGGCTACCTGTGGGGGTTTCTGGTTTGGGACTCCCTTCCAGTACTTGGGTCCTAATTCTTGGACCATCAGTCCATCCAGTTCCCGCAGCACATTCATACCCAAGATTACAGGCACATCAGAATTCATAACATCCTCAACCACCACCACCCCCTTGTCCTTCATGGTACGCCCCCAAATCTCGATGTCTGCACACATAATCCCAGCCTGCCGAATGGGAAGATTGTTGGCACCCTTCAGCCTTAGCCATTGGGCATTCCCTCGACAAGCAGTGGTTGAGAAGTGGATCTCAAAGGCAGGCCGGGTGATAGTGGTAACCTGTGATCCAGTATCAACTAAACAACTTAGCTCAACCCCATTTAACTTTGCTCGGATGACTGGGCTCTGTCCTACTATGTCCATGGCTTCCAACTTGGGGGACTCATTGGTTTCCCATGCAATTTGCCCCTCAATTGCAGGTGATACTAGTTTAAATCCTCTGGGCACACGGTGGAACCACGGCATGGGCAGTCTCTGGCTCGGTGACACTCCTGGTGGCATGCCCGGTAGGTCGAGATTGCCAGCTAGTCGGTTGCCTCATTGATCTAGGCAGTTGACAATTACTAGCCGGTGTAACTGGTAGTTCCTTTTTGCAGTTCAGTGCTACTAGAATCCCTTTCATCGCTTCTTCCAGAGAAGTCATCCTTGCCTCTATATTGCTCTGTTTACCAGGGGCAGTCTCTACATGCGCAGCTGCTGTTACTGTCTCTGTCAGTTCTTCCTTCTCCAGGATAATGGCCTCACTAAGGATGCTATGTAAGGTCAACTGCGGTTCTAATTTCAGTCGCTCTCTAAGGGTCCTCCTCAATGGTTGATTCTTAAGGCCCAGTATGAATTGATCACGTACCACCAGTTCTGCATTGGTGAATGATGCAGCATGCTGTTCTTCCCTTTTCTGTAGCATCCTAATCAGTTCCTGCAGGGCGTTTGCATACTGCGCCAGAGTCTCGTCGTCTTTCTGGAGTCGGGCAAAGAAGCTCTTCCTTAACACTGCTTCAGAGGTCACATCGCCATACACATCCTCTAGCAAACTGACAATCTGTTCAAAAGTCTGCCTTTGTCTGGCCGGCTGCAGCATAACAGTTCTTCTAGCATCGCCCTCCAGCGTGCTCAATGCCAGTTCAGTCTTTAGGTGCTGGGCTACATTACACAGCCTGACTGCGCCCTCTAGTCTCTCCTTCCAATCTTCCAGCAAAACATTTGCGCTATTAAACTTTGGGAGGTGGTTCAGCAAGGCGCCAAATGGGACTGTACATGACGCCTCCTTCTGCGAGGTGGTCACTCCATCAGTTGCTGTTACCGCGTCCATCCTGCCGAACTACGCCACTTGTAATGTGCTGGACACGTGCAGGTATAGTGACCGACAACAGCTTGAGAAATACGTAATTTTACTTCTTTTGAACTGGTAATGTTAACAACAGTGAACAGTCTTAACAACGGTAATAAAGAGAGTTCTGTTTCTTTACTTAACCCTGTCTTTGGCCGCACGCCTGTGCAAAGGGAGCCTCCCTCTCCTTCACACGTCGTCTCCCAGGGTAATAGGTCGCCCGATGTCCCACACAATAACCCGGGAATGGATTCTGCTTCCCTTCCGCTGAACCACAAACTCCCCTGTACTGAGTTGCCCTGCTCTCCACAATGTGCTCTGTCTTATGATTTCTGTCCTGCATCCATCTGCAGCTTTAACACTGGCAAGCTCCTTGTGGGCTAAACTGACTCTTCTGTGCCTGTTGCCTGTAGATGCTGCGTACAGGAGTCTTGAGATGTCTTTCACATGCAGCTCCCTGTGTCCTGGTGCCCTGCACTCTGGCTGAAACAGGTTCTAGCTCAGTGACCTTGCTTTTCTTAAGGACCTGGGAACTCCCCATCTCCCCTGGGTCATAAAGTCCCTCAGATGGTTCGATGCACTGCAAACAGCTCCCTCTGCTGGCCAGGAGGTGAGACTGTGGCATTACAGACCCCAAATTAAAAAAAATCACCTTAAAAATTCCCTACTTAATTCGGATACATTTGAATAAACAGAACCCCATCTCCAAATTTAATGCCCATGGTGTGTTGGCCATTTAACATCTCCACACCAGCTTAATGCCTCACACCGGTGCACCGTCCAACCCATACCCCAAGAACAGTACCATCCCTAAAATAATCCCCACGACTATGCTTCACAAAGTGGGGATTTCACCTTTTGTGAACTATAGCCATGGGGTTCTATCCCTGGCATCCGTGCCAAGGAACACTACTTGAGCGGGTACTAACTGTTCTTGAGGTATTTTGTTGATATCATGAGAGTAGAAAAATCTCGCACCGCAAATCCCGATGGGGTTCTTCTCTGTGCGAATGATTTCATGCCTCTCAAGCAGTCACGCGTGGAATAAGGCTGTCTATGGGGTATATATCACGGAGGCTGCTGTCCTTCAACTGTGATATAAAAAACCTCCACAGTTAGTTACAGCAACAAACAGTTGCTGAAAGGCAGGTTAACTTGCCTTATTTACCGGTGCCTTTACAATGGGATGCTTTTTTGGGGTTCTCTGCTGCCTAAAATCCACAGCGCATCGTTGGCTGATTTTATGCCACCTTCAGTACTATGGGGCTGGACGCAAATACCCAGTTCAGAGCAGAACTGCGTATGTCTGGACGGCACCATAGTACTGAACGCCGTTTGGTGAACGGTATAAAAATGCCCTGTGGATGTTACTCAGCAGACCCGCAGCCACATGTGAAGGTACCCATAGGGTGAGGTTTTTTGGGAGTGACCAAAGAGAGAGCGGGAAGGTCACTCCCATACCCCATCAGGGGTTTTCCCCCTACCCACTTTAAAAGATAAGTCCAGGCAATTAATAACTTTCTGTGCCCTTACTTGAACCAGAAACTTATAAATTGCCCGGACTTATCCTTTAAAGGGAACCTGTCATCTCTGAAACACCCCCTGAACTAGAGTAAGTGTTGTATAGTGTAAGTGATGCTGAATCCGAATATGTACGTTTTATCCTCATACTTACTTCCATTCCGACGCTGTGCTCCCACAAACCTGCAGTAAAATGCACTCAGTGGACTCCGGTGCTCACTCACATAATGGAGAGGACTGAAAGAAGAGTCCACTGAGTGCATTTTACTGCAGGTTTGTGGGAGCACAGCGTCAGAATGGAAGTGAGTATGAAAATAAAGCTTACATATTCGGATTCAGCATCACTTACTTAACAGTGACCTCTACAGCGGCCCGCCCATTTAACAGTGACCTCTACAGCAGGCCGTCCCTTTAACAGTGACCTCCACAGCAGCCTGCCCCCTTAACAGTGACCTCTACAGCTGCCCGCCCCTTTAACAGTGACCTCTACAGTGGCCCGCCCCTTTAACAGTGACCTCTACAGCAGCCCGCTTCTTTAACAGTGACCTCTACAACAGCCCGCCCCTTTAACAGTGACCTCTACAGCAGCCTGCGCCTTTAACAGTGACCTCTATAGCAGCCCACCCCTTTAACAGTGACCTCTACAGCAGGCTGCCTCTTTAACAGTGACCTCTACAGCAGGCTGCCTCTTTAACAGTGACCTCTACAGCAGCCCGCCCCTTTAACAGTGACCTCTACAGCTGCCCGCCCCTTTAACAGTGACCTCTACAGCAGCCCGCCCCTTTAACAGTGACCTCTACAGCTGCCCACCCCTTTAACAGTTACCTCTACAGCTGCCCACAGTAACCCCAGAAAGCCAGACCTCACCAGCCATTCCCCCAAACGTGAAACAGCGCCCCCAATTCCCATGAAGACACACCACTAAACATGAGGCCACACCCCCCTGGCTCCGTGAAGACACGTAGAAGAAGCTGTCTGAGTGTGAGCTACTGAAAGGGTGGATATCCCTGTGTCTGTCCAGGCACTACGTCGGATGGAGAACAGGTAGCCAGAAAACTGGACTGTCCAGCCTAAAGCCGGACATCTGGCCACCCTAACATCAGCCTGCCACTAGGGTGGCCAGAGGTCTTGTTTTAGGCTGGACAGTCTGGCTTTCAGACTCCCTGTCCTCTGTCATGCGCAGGGCCTGGATGGACACAGGGATGTCCTTTTGAACAGTTCACTCTCAGCAGCAGCACTGTGCAGTCTAAGCATGAGCTGCAGGGAGAAAGTCACCCTCCCCCCACCCCTGCAGCTGACAGAAGCTTAAGCTTAACCCCTGAAGCTGACAGAATTTTACCTATATTTTTAATCCCGATCAAATGCGGCATGGAAAGGGCGTGGCCTGACTGAGTCGGGGGCGTGATTTAGTGGGATCTGGGGGTGGGGCTTTTAAGTCCTTCTTTTGACGGTGGCCTGAATTACAGGTCGATGCCATAGTAATTTAGGAGGAAGGTGGGTAGCAGTGGAAGAATACATCTTTTATTACTACTGAACAGTAAATATGTGAAATTTACATTATATGAGGTAATGATTGATGATGAATTAGTCTAAAACATAAGTTATATTTATGGTAACCGAAATACCCCTTTACCATTGTCATCCACAGTGCTCTGCCTCTTTAATGCAGACCTACAGCAGTGAACTGGCTAGGTTGTCATAGAAACTTGGTGTGTGGAGACTGCCTGTGAGCTTCTATTGACTGATAAGGGTCATGTGACCAGGCTACTATTGGCTAATGCATTTTTTGGGAATATCTCAGAAACGGTACGTCCTGGAGAGCTGAAAACTGTTCTAAAACCTTCCTGGACACCTGATGTACATGTGTGCCAAATTTTGTGATTGTAGCTGCAGCGGTGCAGATTCCTTTAGCGGACATACACACACATACACTCAGCTTTATATATTAGACTAGCTGAAGGACCCGGCTTCGCCCGGGTATATTTGATCTATTTCATTTAATGTTTGTGTGTGTAACATAAAAAAAATATCGAGAGTGACCTAACAAGAACATACCAGAGCCCGAGCACCGCGTTAAGGTATCTCAGTGGCCTAACACAGTATCTCAGTAACTCAGTATCTCAGGACCTAACACTAAACTGCCTTGCCGTATGGACAATTGCAGAAGGAGCATATAGGCCGACACACAGCAACCAACTCCTAGTTACCTCCAGCGTGAGATCACACATGCAATGGGAGGAGGGAGGAGACTATGAGCCCCACCTGCCAATGACTCATGTGACTCAGGCTACACAGGTGCACCAGAATGTTACCATAAGATGTAAGTAATGGTACATTCAAACCTGGAGTTGACACACCTCCCGTACCACTGAGATACCTTGACGCGGTGCTCGGGCTCCGGTATTTTCTTGATATAAGAATACATTGGCGAAAGTCTCATTTTAACATCAGCGTGAGGGTTTAGCCATACAGTATATTGTCAATTGCATTACCGCCGCAGTGCACCTCTATTAGTGATTGTTTGATTATATAGTTCGCCACATCCACACAATTTGTTATCTTGTGTAGGATGGTTTTATGGTACATGTGGTCCGCTGCAGGCATCCTCCATTGTATGCACTATTGCTGGGGATTGCTGTTAGCAACGCATCACATGTGCACGAATTTGCTCCCCTGGTTTGATATGCGCAACAGCATATGGGGTCTGAGCAATTTTCTGCCATTTTAGACCAAGTTGTTTTCTGTGATTGCACTGTACAAATCAACGGATTTGCCACATGAAAATCCGCAACTAATCAGTCACATGTTACAGAGTTATTATCCTCTTGAAATAATGTTGCCAAGAGCACGTTGTTTTCTGTGATTGTATTTACACCTGGAGGTGTGGCAACTCCAGGTTTGAATGTACGATTACTTACATCTTATGGTAACATTCTGGTGCACCTTTGTAGCCTGAATTACATGAGTCATTGGCAGGTGGGGCTCATAGTCTCCTCCCTCCTCCCATTGCATGTGTGATCTCACGCTGGAGGTAACTAGGAGTTGGTTACTGTGTGTCGGCCTATATGCTCCTTCCGCAATTGCCCATACAGCGAAGCAGGTTAGTGTTAGGTCCCGTGCCACTGTGATACCTTGACGCGGTGCTTGGGCTCCGGTATGTTCTTAATATAAGAATATATTGGCGAAAGTCTCATTTTAACATCAGCGTGAGGATTTAGCCATATATTGTCAATTGCATTACCGCCGCAGTGCAACTCTATTAGTGATTGTTCGATTTGTACAGTGCCAGCAAGGTGGATGGGAATTGTAGAATTGTCATCCACATGCTGCAGAAAAAACACAGCAGAAAAGCTGCGGTATTGTGGACTTGAAATCCGCAGCATGTCAATTTGTACAGCGGATTTCTCTTGTGGATTTCACTATAACTGAGTGCATATGGCTTTGTATCTGTATAGGTGCTCCCTCTTTTCGGTGGATGAGGCCTTCCATGCAAAGTTTACATCTGGTGGTGGCCCAGGGGTTAAGAAAAATTAAGAGGGTGAGTTATCAAACTGGTGTAAAGTAGAACTTGCTTAGTTGTCCATAGTTACCAATCAGGTTCCACCTCTCATTTTGGACAGCTCCTTTGGAAAATGAAAGGAGGAATGTGATTGTTTGCTCTGGGCAACTAAGCCAGTTCTATTTTACACCAGTTTGATAACTCACCCCTAAATTATTACTAATACAAAAGCCAAAGGGTTTGTTAATTATTCAGTGAGAAGCACAATATTAAGTTGTTTCTATAGAAACACTATTGGAGGTATGATGAAAACTTGTCTCTATTAAATCAGTTTTATTGGCTAAACATTGCTCTAAAACATATTAATTGAGTGCTTATTTGCCAAATATAAGGCTCCCATTATACAAAATGTCCGATATGAAGTGTGTCATTTCTCTAAGGTTACAAATAGAGATGAGCGAGTAGTGAAATATTCGAAAGTTCGAAATTCGATTCGAATAGACCGCGAAATTCGACTATTCGACCGAATATCGAATCCCATTAAAGTCTATGGGAAAAAAATGCTCGCCACTTGGAAATCTCAATTCGACCACTTGGAGGTCACCAAGTCCACCCTGAAACCTCAGAAAAGGATGCCAACACTGCTGGAATGCAACTGGGACAGCAGGGGAAGCATGTCTGGGTGCATATAACGCGCCCAAGTCGCACTATTACGCCACTATCACAGCCTCTCAACAATACACTCCAAAGACAATCTAACCTCTCTGTAAAGTGAGACCATACAAGGAAACCTTCTTTCCTCTACATTGCCATGGACCCCAAGCCAAACTAGACAAAAAAGAAGATGAAATTCTGCACCCCTTAAAATCACGTTGCCTATGACAACCACAGATGGCATAGGCAAGGGGGAAAGCAATCAAGCCATCACTATTTTTCCCTCTGTGCCATCCCTGCCTTGCCCAGGCACATGTCCCAAAACATCATCCACGCCCGAGTAACACGGTTACTGCAAAAGGCCATTTGACCACCAACACTTTGGTTTGAGGCCGGGGATGCTACATCTCCCTGACAGCACACTGGGTGAATGTTGTGGAGGCGGGGACGGGCAAACCTGCTACCCCCACCCAAGTTTGGGGCCTTGGTTCTGTCTGGATTTCCGCAACCCTTACAGACAGCTCGGCAAACCCCTCCTTCTCCTTCTAGATTCTCCTTTTAAATCTGTCCACCACCCAGTCAAGTCCACAAAGTCCAGTCTCGTCGATAGCCTGCAGAAACTGCAGGGACCTCACTCTGACCCTCCTTCCTCCCACCCTGCCCAATGTTATCAACCCAGTGTTCCCACCCATGCAAGAATCGCAGGAGCTATCTGAGGATTTTGTTTGTTCTGATGCCCAAACACTGGAGCAAGCTCCATCTCTAGCTGATGGTGGTGTGGAACGGGCACTAAAGTGTAAAATGATTAGGGACGATGATGAGACACAGTTGCCAGCAAGGGAGGCTGTTGGAGCAAAGTGAGGCAGTGTAAGAGGAGGTGGTTGAGTATGACGAAGTCAGTGACCCGACCTGGCCCAGTGTCATGTCTAGCAGGTAAAGCAGTGGGGATGTTGAGGGATGCGTAGGACCGCAAAAGGCAGGAAGAGGCCGTGGGCTGGCCAGAGGCTCATGGAGAAGGCAGGCTAGAGCCCGCAGGGCCGCATCTCTTCCCTATAACAGGCCCCCACACAAAGCTCTCCCATCGAGGGCTCTTAGGTCCTTGTTGTGAAAATATTTTAATGAGTGCGCAAAGTTAGCTTGAGGTGAGCCCTCGAAAAAATTATATGGTGGCCCAAGAGGTGAGACCTCTTAAAAATTGTATTAAGGCCCAAGAGGTGAGCCATAATAAAAATTGTTTGTAGGCCCAAGAGGTGAGACGTCTTAAAAATTGTGTGGAGGCTAAAGAGGTGAGACCTCTTAAAAATTATGTGGAGGCCCAAGAGGTGAGACCTCTTAAAAATTATGTGGAGGCCCAAGAGATGAGACCTCTTAAAAATTATGTGGAGGCCCAAGAGGTGAGACCTCGATAAAATTATGTGGAGGCCCAAGAGGTGAGACCTCGATAAAATTATGTGGAGGCCCAAGAGGTGAGACCTCGATAAAATTATGTGGAGGCCCAAGAGGTGAGACCTCGATAAAATTATGTGGAGGCCCAAGAGGTGAGACCTCTTAAAAATTATGTGGAGGCCCAAGAGGTGAGACCTCTTAAAAATTTTGTGGAGGCCCAAGAGGTGAGACCTCGATAAAATTATGTGGAGGCCCAAGAGGTGAGACCTCTTAAAAATTATGTGGAGGCCCAAGAGGTGAGACCTCTTAAAAATTATGTGGAGGCCCAAGAGGTGAGACCTCTTAAAAATTATGTGGAGGCCCAAGAGGTGAGACCTCTTAAAAATTATGTGGAGGCCCAAGAGGTGAGACCTCTTAAAATTATGTGGAGGCCCAAGAGGTGAGACCTCTTAAAAATTATGTGGAGGCCCAAGAGGTGAGACCTCTTAAAAATTATGTGGAGGCCCAAGAGGTGAGACCTCTTAAAAATTATGTGGAGGCCCAAGAGGTGAGACCTCTTAAAAATTATGTGGAGGCCCAAGAGGTGAGACCTCTTAAAAATTATGTGGAGGCCCAAGAGGTGAGACCTCTTAAAATTATGTGGAGGCCCAAGAGGTGAGACCTCTTAAAAATTATGTGGAGGCCCAAGAGGTGAGACCTCTTAAAAATTATGTGGAGGCCCAAGAGGTGAGACCTCTTAAAAATTATGTGGGGCCCAAGAGGTGAGACCTCTTAAAAATTTTGTGGAGGCCCAAGAGGTGAGACCTCGATAAAATTATGTGGAGGCCCAAGAGGTGAGACCTCTTAAAAATTATGTGGAGGTCCAAGAGGTGAGACCTCTTAAAAATTATGTGGAGGCCCAAGAGGTGAGACCTCTTAAAAATTTTGTGGAGGCCCAAGAGGTGAGACCTCTTAAAAATTATGTGGAGGCCCAAGAGGTGAGACCTCTTAAAAATTATGTGGAGGCCCAAGAGGTGAGACCTCTTAAAAATTTTGTGGAGGCCCAAGAGGTGAGACCTCGATAAAATTATGTGGAGGCCCAAGAGGTGAGACCTCGATAAAATTATATGGAGGCCCAAGAGGTGAGACCTCTTAAAAATTTTGTGGAGGCCCAAGAGGTGAGCCATAAATATATAATTTTTTTTATTTACGGAGCAATTCTACGGCGGTTAAGGAGGAGGAGGAGGAGGTGGAGGAGGAAATGGCACTTCATACAGATGGCACTTCACTTTTGGCTGCTTTCCACTGTTGGAGAAGCAAAGTCCGGGTCAATCCACTTGCTGTTCATTTTGATTAGCGTCAGCCTGTCGGCACTGTCGGTTGACAGGCGGCTGCGCTTATCGGTTATAATGCCCCCGGCTGCGCTGAACACCCTTTCGGATAGCACGCTGGCGGCAGGGCAGGCAAGCACCTCCAAGGCGTACAGGGACAGTTCCAGCCACGTGTCCAACTTGGAGACCCAGTAAGTGTAGGACGCCGAGGGATCGGGGAGGACAGGGTTACGGTCTGCCAGGTACTCCCGCAACATCCGCCGATACTTGTCCCTCCTGCTGATAGCGGGCCCCGCAGTGATGGAAGTTGCACGAGGGGGTGCCATGAACGTGTCCCACACCTTGGAGAGTGTTCCCCTGGTGGCTGTGGGCCTGATCGATGTTGAGGGACTCTGGGAGACCCTCTCCTCTCTGCCGCCAGCGATGGTGGGTGGGAAAATCTCCATCATGTTCTGCACGAGTTCCCTCTGGTATTCCAGCAATCGATTCGTCCTCTCCTCTACCGGAATAAAAGAGGAGACGTTATCTTTATACCGGGGGTCCAGGATTGCGAAGACCCAGTACAGTTTGTTCTCCACTATCCGGACAACACGTGTGTCCCGGGAAAAGCAGCCCAGCATGAAGTCAGCCATGTGTGCCAGACTCTGAATAGGCATGACGTCACTGCCCCCACCAGAAGGATCACTTGCCATTTCCTCCTCTTCCTCTTCCGCCTCCTCTCCGCCCCATCCGCGCTGAACCAATGGGACGCACACAGCCTGACTGCTACCCTCGCCGCCAGCATCCTCCTCCTCTTCCACAGCCACCTCCACGTCGTCCTCCTCCTCCTCATCCTCCTCCTCCTCCTGCAACTGCCACCGAGAAGCAGACAAAAGTGTGGTCTGACTGTGTAGCTCCGTTGCGTCTCCTCCTACCCCCGTCTCCTCTGCGTGCAATGCGTTCTCCCTTATTGCGATGAGCGATTCTTTAAGGACGCATAGGAGCGGGATGGTTACGCTCACTATAGCGTCCTCGCTGCTGACCTTCTTGGTGGACTCCTCAAAGATACGCAGTACATCGCATATGTCTGCCATCCATGGCCACTCGTGGTTGGCAAACTGAGGGAGCTGAGTTGGAGGCACGCGTGGATTCATAATCTGGTACTCCATCAATGCTCTCTGCTGCTCACACACCCTGGCCAACATGGAATAGGTGGAATTCCAGCGAGTCGGCAGGTCGCACAACAGCCGATGTTCAGGCAAATGGAGGCGTTGCTGGAGTTTTTTTAAGCTAGCAGCAGCTACAGTTGACTTCCGAAAGTGAGCGCACAAGCGCCGCACTTTCACCAGTAGCTCTGCCAGGTTGGGGTAAGTCTTTAGAAATTTTTGGACTACCAGATTAAAAACGTGGGCCAGGCATGGTACGTGATTGAGTTCGGCAAGCTCCAGAGCCGCCACCAGGTTACGGCCGTTATCGCACACGACCATGCCTGGTCCTAGCTGCAGCGGCGACAGCCACATCTCCGTCTGCTGCAATATGGCGTCCCTCACCTCTGGGGCGCTGTGCTTCCTGTCGCCCAAGCTGATGAGCTTAAGCACCGCCTGCTGACGTCTCCCCGCGCCAGTGCTGCAACGCTTCCAGCTAGCGGCTGAGGGCGATGTTAAGGCAGAGGAGGAGGAGGAAGAGGAGGGGGGTTTATCAGAACCCGTGCTGGCAATCTTGGGCGGGGGTGGTAGGTAGGCCGTCTCTGTTTGCGACCCCGTCCCCGCTTCCACAACATTCACCCAGTGTGCCGTCAAAGAGATGTATCGTCCCTGGCCGCAAGCGCTTGTCCACGAGTCGGTGGTCAAGTGGACCTTTGCGCTGACTGCGTACCTCAGGGCCCGCCTGATGTTACGCGACACGTGCTGGTGCAGGGCGGGGACGGCACTCCGGGAAAAGTAGTGGCGGCTGGGGACGGAATAGCGAGGTGCGGCAGCCGCCATCAGGTCGCGGAAGGCCTGCGTCTCCACAAGCCTAAACGGCAACATCTCCAGGGCCAGCAGTTTGGAGATGTGGCAGTTTAAGGCTTGGGCTTGGGGGTGACTCGAGGCGTACTTCCGCCTGCGGTCGAACGCCTGCGAGATGGACAGTTGTTGGGACGAGGAGTGTGAAGGTGCAGGCGAAGAGGCGGGGGAAGGGGAGGCTGAAGGAGAAGGCCCCAAAGTAGCCGAGGCAGAGGCAGATGTGGAGGTGTCCTGGCTGGAGGTCTGGACCGCAGTGGCAGCACACAACAAAGGGGAAGAGGCAGTGGCAGCAAGACCGGGCGCAGGTTGTATTGCGTTTGCTCTCTCCCACTCAGCCCAGTGCTTGACTTCCAAGTGACGCCGCATGCCTGAGGTGGTCAGATTGCTCTTCTCAGAGCCCCTACTCAGTTTTGAGTGGCAGAGTGTGCAAACCGCGCTCAGTTTGTCATCCGCACAAACATTAAAAAATCTCCACACCACAGAAGTACGAGGCCTCGATGGGGGAGCTTCGCGCGACTGCCCGCTGCCGGGAACAGCTTCGGCCCTGCTGGCTGTGGCCTCACTTCTCTGTCTGGACTGTCCTCTGCCTGTGGACATCCCTCTGCCTGTGGACATCCCTCTGCCTGTGGACATCCCTCTGCCTGGACATCCCTCTGCCTCTGGACATCCCTCTGCCTCTTGCTGCCTTTTTCGGTGCTGCGCAGACCACCACCTCTCCACTGCTTTCCCCGCTGGACATCACCCCTGGCCAAGTGGGGTCGGTCATTTCGTCATCCACCACCTCCTCTTCCTCACTCTGCTCCTCCTCCTGCCCACTGGACATTCCAACAGCCTCCCTTGATGGCAACTGCGTCTCATCATCATCATCGCTCATGATAACAGATGCTGGTTCAGGGTCCACATCAGCAGGAGATGGCGAAAACTCAAGTGTTTGGGCATCACTACAAACAAATTCCTCTGCTAGCTCCTGGGATTCTTCCGGCACATCTGAAAAAGGACCCGAAAAGAGCTCCTGGGAGGGGTCAATGGTGGGATGACTCTGTTGGCCAGGTGTGGAGGAAGGAGGGTCAGAGTGAGACTGTGTGGATGACTGGCTGGTGGACAACTGTGTGGAAGCGCTATCGGCTATCCATTGCACCACCTGTTCAACCTGCTCAGGCCTCAACAGCGGTGTAACCCGCCCCCTGCTTAACTGTCCCATAAAGGCAGGGATTCTGGATGAGCGGGATCCTGGCTGACCCTCACCAGCACGCATTGTATCCCCACTGGCTTCAACAAGGCCCCCAACAGCATTTCCGCGCCCCCGTCCTCGTCCACGTCCTAATCCGCTAGCCCCCCTCCGCATTTTATTTTTTTTTGGTTACAATATTTTGCCTTCACAGCCGTGTACTAACTTAACACCAGGTATATAAAATTATTTTGCAAGAGAACGCACAGTACAGTTGCCAATAAAAAGGCCTATATATTTTATATTTCAAGGTACACAGCCGTGTACTAACAGATCAGACGGTGTGTATTAACACCAGGTATATAAAATTATTTTGCAAGAGAACGCACAGTACAGTTGCCAATAAAAAGGCCTATATATTTTATATTTCGAGGTACACAGCCGTGTACTAACAGATCAGACGGTGTGTATTAACACCAGGTATATAAAATTATTTTGCAAGAGAACGCACAGTACAGTTGCCAATAAAAAGGCCTATATATTTTATATTTCGAGGTACACAGCCATGTACTAACTTTTCAGACGGTGTGTATTAACACCAGGTATATAAAATTATTTTGCAAGAGAACGCACAGTACAGTTGCCAATGAAAAGGCCTATATATTTTATATTTCGAGGTACACAGCCGTGTACTAACAGATCAGACGGTGTGTATTAACACCAGGTATATAAAATTATTTTGCAAGAGAACGCACAGTACAGTTGCCAATGAAAAGGCCTATATATTTTATATTTCGAGGTACACAGCCGTGTACTAACAGATCAGACGGTGTGTATTAACACCAGGTATATAAAATTATTTTGCAAGAGAACGCACAGTACAGTTGCCAATGAAAAGGCCTATATATTTTATATTTCAAGGTACACAGCCGTGTACTAACAGTTCAGACGGTGTGTATTAACACCAGGTATATAAAATTATTTTGCAAGAGAACGCACAGTACAGTTGCCAATGAAAAGGCCTATATATTTTATATTTCAAGGTACACAGCCGTGTACTAACTGTTCAGACGGTGTGTATTAACACCAGGTATATAAAATTATTTTGCAAGAGAACGCACAGTACAGTTGCCAATGAAAAGGCCTATATATTTTATATTTCGAGGTACACAGCCGTGTACTAACAGATCAGACAGTGTGTATTAACACCAGGTATATAAAATTATTTTGCAAGAGAACGCACAGTACAGTTGCCAATAAAAAGGCCTATATATTTTATATTTCAAGGTACACAGCCGTGTACTAACTGTTCAGACGGTGTGTATTAACACCAGGTATATAAAATTATTTTGCAAGAGAACGCACAGTACAGTTGCCAATAAAAAGGCCTATATATTTTATATTTCAAGGTACACAGCCGTGTACTAACTTTTCAGACGGTGTGTATTAACACCAGGTATATAAAATTATTTTGCAAGAGAACGCACAGTACAGTTGCCAATGAAAAGGCCTATATATTTTATATTTCAAGGTACACAGCCGTGTACTAACTGTTCAGACGGTGTGTATTAACACCAGGTATGTAAAATTATTTTGCAAGAGAACGCACAGTACAGTTGCCAATGAAAAGGCCTATATATTTTATATTTCAAGGTACACAGCCGTGTACTAACTGTTCAGACGGTGTGTATTAACACCAGGTATGTAAAATTATTTTGCAAGAGAACGCACAGTACAGTTGCCAATGAAAAGGCCTATATATTTTATATTTCAAGGTACACAGCCGTGTACTAACTTTTCAGACGGTGTGTATTAACACCACGTATATAAAATTATTTTGCAAGAGAACGCACAGTACAGTTGCCAATGAAAAGGCCTATATATTTTATATTTCTAGGTACACAGCCGTGTACTAACTGTTCAGACGGTGGGTATTTACACCTGGTATACAAAAAGGGTATTGCAGGCACACAGAACCCAGAACACTAGAGCCAAATAAACTGTATTTAAAAAAAAAAAAAAGTACACAGCCGTATACTGCCAGAAGATCAGATGGTGCATATACACACTAGGTATATAACAGGGTTTTGCAGCCAAAAAGAACGCAGAACAGTAGTGCCAAATATAGTTTGGTATGTAGCAGAGCACCTAATACACCACTAATGCCTCTCTCTGTCCCTACTCCAGCAGCTATCCCTGAATACAGCAGCCGTTCTCTGTAAAGTGTATATTGTAGTAAAGCTATCACTGTACTGCACTATAGTAGCCCTGATAAGGGCTTTTAATCACGCTCCTGCCTGTCCAACAGCTAAAACCTGTCTCTCCCTTCTCCAGCCTCTGTCCCTGACTAAGTTCACGCAGCATATGCGAACGAGCAGGAAGAGCTGAGTTTTTATGATTCGAGGTCACATGGTTTTTCCAGCCAATGCATGTAGACGCCGTTTTCGCGCTGCCAGCGTGCTCAGCGGGCCTGTCATACCCCCCCTGCATGGTGATTGGTGGAAAAAGAGCGCCAGGGAAGGTGGGAGGGGAAACGAATTCTAAGTGCGCCATCGCCGTTATACTCGAACGAAATCGAGTACGACGAATAGCGTAGTATTCGATCGAATACCAGCTCGATCGAACACTACTCGCTCATCTCTAGTTACAAATACTTCCAGTTCTATAATCCTAACCACTAATGTGGCTGTTAATAATATTGATAAGGAGAAGGATCCTGATGGATATCCCCGTTTATACAGAGTCTTGAAGCTATATGCTCCAGGGAGGCGTAACAATTACTCTTATGATGTAATTCCTACAGGGACCGTCCTAGGTATTTTTCTATCTGTATTGCAGACACTGCTGCAAAGCTAAAGGCAATTTCCTTTCCATTACAGCTGTAAATGTGAAATGTCTAGAAGCCTGCTTTTTGAAGAGTTATTTTAAAGTGTTATCTGGATGTTATTCACACTTTCCAAATGAAAGTCTCACAAATATTCTTTGTAAATGTAGCATTAGGGGAAGAAGGAAAAGCAGGTTGTGTTTAGATAACGTAATAGATAGCAATCCATCCATGTAAGCGGTATGATTTGGTGACAGCTTGGCACTACACTTTGGAGAAGCGGCAAGTATTAGCTTTTACATGTTCTGGACATAATTAGTAGTTTCTAAAACACAGCTATATCATCAAGGATTATGTGTTGCAAATTTTGCAAATACATGGCATAATTTTTATTGTACTGACCCAGAGTTATACAGCACTAATGACCCTTTATGACCCTTTCACATCTATAGTTATATTCAGAATTTTGATGCCCACAGAGATTAAAAAGGTGTGCCATAGAGTCCCATCATGGCTTTCCGTACCACCTCTATGCTGATAACACTCAAATTTACCTCTCTCTCTGCTATCCAGAATCCCAGCTATTTTCCTTCTCCAGCTTTTTAAAACGTAACATAGAGAAAACAGAATTCATCATTTTCATCTCATGTCAGAACTCCCTCCCCCCGCCTTCCCCCCAACCAGACTTCTCAATTACACTTATTGTCTGCACACTTTCTTCAGTCTCACAAGTCTGATGCCTTGAGATAACATTGATTCTGCCCTGTCCATCAAGCCACATATCCAGGCCCTTACCATCTCCCTTTGCCTCAACTCTAAAAATTTCTGGTATCCACTCCTTCCTCAACCCTGAGTGAACTGAAGTACTAATGCATGTCCTCATCATCTCCTGTCTCCTGGACAGCAATATCCTTCTCTGTGGCCTTCCATCTAGCACTCTCACTTCCCTTCAGTCCATCCTCTGCCAAACCGTTCGTTGGTTTTCCTTTCTCCAGCAAATTCAGTTGAAAATACTATAGATAACTACAATGGAATCTTGTTCCCTCATAAAATTTCTGTCGCATTCTCCCAATATATTCCCATCACAAGACCTCTTTCTGTGCTCTTGTCTTGTCTTGATCTCATAAAGTTGTCTACAAGACACTAGCCCTGCACACAATGGCGTACCTCCAATAGAGGAAGACTGCACAGTTGCTATAAGGGCTGTTGGGGGGGTCCTAAAGTGGTTGGAAGGCCCTGACCCCTATTTACACTACAAGCAGAGGGAGGGGGTGCTTGGGTGATCTATATCATAAGCATCATCAGCAAGCAAAGTTTATGGGGGGCTATGTCAGGCTTCAGCAGAGTGTGCACAGGCAGGAGAAGCGATGTGTATGCGAGCTCCTGCACGTGTTCAGCTCTGCTCGCATACATATCTCTCATTCCACTGTGCCCACACTGTAAAAGTCTGACATAGCCCATCTATGCCAGGCTTTAGCAAAGTAGACAGACAGTAGCAGTTTCATTAGGTTTCATTAGGTTTTTATACATTTTATTTGTTTGATGGTAAAAAGATGGGAGGGAAGGGGAGGAGCCAAGGCAGGTAGTAGTATGGGCCTTAAGTGGTTAGTGGGCGGGGTTAGGAGAGTCCTTTCAGATTCTTGCTATAGGGCCCAATTGTTTCTATGTACACCCCTGCTTGAACATCAGACTGTCCCTCAACATGCAAACTTTCAAAAGCAACTTGAAGACTCACCTTTTCAGGAAAGCCTACAACCTATGATAACCCTACTGCCACTATACAGTCAGATGAGCACCTTTAACTCTACTTTCTAATTCCCTTCTTTTGTAAATTGTTAGCCCTTGCAGCGCAGGCCAATCCTTTCTTCCTCTGTACCAGTCAGATAGCAGGTTCAAGCTTATTGTACATGTTACAGTTTATAGTGTGTGTGTATATATATATGTAGCGACTGGGCCGCAGGGACGCACGTGAATGTGTATGGCCTGATGGGTGTAGTAGTTGGTACTCACGGTTTAGCAAAACTCCCTGGGACAGCGTGCAGTGGTGGGAAGGAAGGCACCAAATTCCTTCGGGGCACACTCTGGTGTTGAAGGATCTCCTGGCAGATGTTGGTTGAGGTGCCATTGATGGTATAGGGTTTAAGGTACAGGGAAGGCAAGGTCCATTATATCTTCATGATGCCAGCACCCTTGGTTGCAAATTTACAGAATCACTTAGCTTGAGGTAGATGTACAGATTATTGCAATGCAAAGCAGTAGTTGTAATCCATTCAAAAGACATCACCAGTCAGTTGTATCTGTAATCCTAATAGGCTCTTGGTGAGGTATGGACTCTGGTCACAATCAGGCTATTGTAACTTCTGAATGACTGTCTATCTTCCAGATGTGGAGTATACATCAATAAACGTATCTGTTTCACACAGCTGGTACATATATCTTGTCTTCCTGGCTTACTCACAATTTTCAATATGAGTGTCCACACTGTCCATAGAGGAATGTGGCTCCAAATACAGCTTGTACTTCACTGTAGACTGTGAATAGGCACTGGGGCTAACTCCTGTCTATCATTGGGTGCTAATGGAGTCCATAGGCTGAGGTAACACTCTTGTGCCCACTAGTCTCTCCTTATATTCCTCAACACTCTGGGTTTCTCTTATTCCTCTTTTGAGGCCTACCCTTCGAAGCGGTAGCTACTTGGCAGCTTATTTGGCTTCTGTGTTCAGTAGGTCCAGCCCTAGCTTTGGTTAGCCATCTCTTTTTTGTCTGACTCTGCAGTCTGTCTGAGGGGTCTGACTTTTGTGTCTGACTATGGAGTTAGCTTTCTTTGGTTGCAGACCAAACTTATGCTGACCCTCACTTTGGTGTTTTAGTCTAGTCTGACCTTACTCTCTAACTACACTCCCTTCATTCCTCTTACTTCTTTCCTACTACTTACTTATTGCTTACTACTACTACGGTTTGGGACACTGCATATATACATATACATATTAGATGTACAGCGCCCTGGAATTAATGACACTTAAAAATAAATAATAATAATAATAATCAAGACTAACTAGGGATATCTATCAGGGCTCCATAGTAGTAAAATGGCCTGTCCCTGTGGTATGAATTCTCTTCCGTTAAAGCATGAAAGTGAAATGTTTGAAAATGGGGTTTCAACCAAATAACATATATGCTCATATAAGTTGCAACTTTGTTCCATTTTTAAAATTTACTTCTATTGTATCACTGTTGTAAAGCTAGTACTCATTCCTGTGAATTTTTGGTAGAGTTGTTTTCACCATGATGCTATAACATCATCAGATAAACACTATAAACAAGGGCATTTTTATTCAACACCTTGCCAACCGCCTATATACTATAGGCGGTTGACTATATACATCTGGGCGGTCAGCAAATATTTCTGCATGGATGTTCAGTGCAGGCTTCGGCAGACAGGTACCTAACACTAACAGAACTGCCTCTCCTGGGCCTAACCTAAGCCTACTATGTTCAGGGCGGTGTAGGAACCAGCTATATTTATACTCTGCTCATAAGCCCTGGGCAGATGGGCACAGAGTGCTTAATCTAAAGGAGGGAGCTACCCTCCAAACACACTGCAAGAAAATGTAGACTAGCAAAAAGTCACAGGTGCACATCCATAAAGTTACATACAAACAGCAAACAAAATAAGGCACCACAGGTATAGTACCACTCTAATCCAGAATAATCCCCAATCCCTATTGTTTGCATGCATGTATAACAGTGTGCTGCCATATTTTGCTTGCAGTTCCAGGAGAAATCTGCAACAATTATAAAATATATATATAATATTAAGAGTACTCAAACATCTTGTATGACCTTATGGGGGGTATACAGTGTAAAATAAAAATAAATAGATAAACAAAAAAATAAGGTGATTTAACACCCTGTCTAAGTTGCTTCCAAGGTATCACACTGAGCCAGCCATAATACTACTCTGTACAGATGAGGGCAAGCACCCCGAAACAGCTGTCTACGGATAGATATCTGGACTTCCGATGTTCCCTTATGAAATGCCAAGGTTTGATGAAAAGTCAGAATCTTGACTCATAGAGGGGCACTTTCAATAGGTGGTGCTGATAAGATGGTTCTCTTTTTTGAGAGATACCCTTTTGCATATTTGTCACCCTGCCTAAGCAAAAACTAAAAAATAAAAATTAAGCAATGTGAAAACTAGACTATTTTTCTCATTTTATACATTTTTCCTTTTTATAAAAAAAACCTAGCAGAATGACCCAGCTTCATTTGATGTTTGTATGTGTGGTAAAAAGATATCAACAGTGTCCTCCATAACAGTTACCTCCAAAGTGCCCCACCCCCTTAACAGTGACCTCTTCAGTGTCCCACCTCTTTAACAGTGACCTCCACAGCAGCCCATCCCTTAACACTGACCTCCACATCGAACCACCCCCTTAACAGTGACCTCTACAGTGTGCCACCCCCTTAACAGTGACGTACACAGCATCCTGACCCTTTAAAATGTGAGCTCCATAGCACCCAAAACCCTTAACAGTGACCACCACAGCACCCCAACCCCTTAACATTGACCTCCACAGTGGCCCACCCCCTTAACAGTGACCTCTACAGTGCCTTGCCCCCTCAAAATGTGACCTCCAGAGCACCCTGGCCTCTTAACAGTGACCTCTAGAGCGCCTAGCCCCCTAAACAGTAACCTCCAAACCACCCCACCCCCTTAACATTGGTCTTCACAGTGGTTCCCCCCACTTAACACTAACCTGCACAGTGCCCCACCCTCTTAAAATGTGACCTCCACTTGCAGCATTTTTTTTTTTTTTGCTTTACTTAAGGATGCTGTATGCTTCTTTTTTTGTGTAGTTAGAGGTTAGCTAGGAATGTTTATGGCCTGCATGATGATGTGCATGACCATATATGCCTGTCATTCTGACACATAGTAACTGCACTGTACAGTGATGTACACTAGGATAGATTCTCCCTTAAGGTTAACTGCAGGCTGGGATAGAAATTAAAAAATAAATTTTGATTGAAGCTAATTTGTTGGAAAAATTAAGGGAAGTGACCGCATCAAATTTTTCTGAAACCTTTGCTCATCTCTAGTTGCAAGTCATTGGCTGGTGAAGATTACGGTGCACATGTTGGTTCTTTAAGAGCTGAGGAGTACAGACTGGAGAGGCCTAGTTAGTAATCGCAAGCTGAAGCCTGCAACAGAAGACCGCACATGGGATTCCAGCAGCCAGGTCCGCTGCTAGAGGGCAAAGAGGGGCCAGAGAGTCTGGACCACCGGAACAAAAGCTGGAGCTTCACCAGTACCTGCCCGTGCAAGCAGGACAAGAGCAAGCAAGAGCGTATACACACGTGGTACATACACAAGTGGATGAGAGTGCAGGAGGGAGAGCAGAGCAGAGAAGACTGAACAAGGAACAGAGTCATGATGGAAGTGAATGTAAGTTCTCTTTATCTTGCACTCTAACTCTGCACCTTGGGTACGTCCCCCAACTGCCCCTGCCCTGAATTTACTTTCAGCATTGCATAGAGAGCCAGGATGTGTTAAAATTGAATGTATACAAGAAATCTAAAGGCTTTGAGATAAAAATAAATGTTCAAATATGTTATCTTAGATATAAACATTTCAGTGCAAAAATCTACCTTAAATCAAATTATTTTAAAATGCATATCTATTCAATCTACTCTATTCACAATCGTTTTGCCTATGTACTCTGTAAACCAGACAGATACCTAAATTGATAAAAGATTGCCTATCAAGTTCTCACCTGTATTCTGGGAATGGATCATGAAAACATTATTGCTCTCTACAGCTATAAATCCGAGACTCGTCAGGGTGGCAACAACGAAGCAGTGAATATAAAGGTCAGGTCATTCTGAAGCATGGAAGTCTTAATCCATCCTGTCTTATTGTAGACAACCAAGATATAGTTTTGTAGGAAAGATATGGGTTCTGGTTTATTCGTAGCGCTTTGATCTATGTTCAAATTAAGCTCCTACAGCATAATATGACACAAAAGCTTTTTTTTTTTTTTTTTTTTTTTTAACAGGTTGCAAAAGCAGAATATATGCTGATTGTAGAGGGTGTTGAAAAAAGTCCAAGGAGGTCATTTACTAGATTTATTATTATGTGCAGCAGCATATATTTACCCAATTTGCACAATTGTCCATAAGTAAGCATATGTGCATTTATGCACAAAATGCCTGGATAAGAAAGTTAAGATCCATTTAAAATTTGTGCAGATTTGAAATGGATCTGTTTGGCTTTGTGTTTTGTAACATGGGGGCATTTTACAGCTGCAATGCCCAGGCCACTGGCAGTTAAATATCCTGTATACTATGGTCTGAGTAGTACCACCATGAAATGAATGCTAAATTACAGCCACATTATAGTACCGTATGTCTGAAAGGAGCCTAACAGTAACTTTCTTGTGCAAAATTTTTACTCGTTTCCCTGGTCCCAGTGTCACATCCCAGCGAATAGGTGCAGCAACTCACCTGCAAACATCTGTATCCGGACTCTACCCGTACACTTACTCTGTGCTGTTGTCTCATGTGACCTATCTCATCTGGACTGTCCTCCATTCTAGACTACACTACTCCTGCATTAGTGCTGCTGCCATCAATCCATTACTATTTTGGGGACAATGCTACAAATAAGTTTTTACATTGGTCTTTATTACAAATATGGAGCCCTTTTTTTCTGTACAGAGTTGAGATGCTCTAGTAGAGGGATCTGAATTTTCTCTCTTCCATTAGCCAGCTAATCTGACGGGCTCATTGTCTCTGCTCTCTCACATTATAAACACTCATCATAGCTCAGTTCTTATCTTACTGATAAGAATGTGACTTAAATAAGTGTTTATGATCTCTTGGTAAATTATAGAGAAGGGTTATTAGATGACAGGCACGTGAAAGTACCAGCACACAGCTAGAAAAACAGTTAACCCTTTGTGACAGAATGGCTCAATATTATTAATAAAGACCAACTGAAAAAATGATTTTTAGCCCAAAATGGTTACTTGTATTATTCATTGTATTATTTATCATTGTATTAATCCAGTGTTGCAACATCACTGAGGAGATTATCCCTGTATTACAACATCTTTATCTTTGCTATCTCGGTACTGTGACATCACTCTATTATACCAATATTTCGATGTTTGCAGTATACTTATACTCTGACTTCACTGTGCACATTGTTCCACTGTTATGACATCACTGCATAAATTATCCCTGTACCATGACATCAATATATGTATTTCCCTTATGCATTAGGGAGACCAATCATAAGTTCTTCTGAACTCATGCAGCTAGTGTTCAATTTTCTCTGCACCATCACAAAGAATTCGCATTCGCAAAGAAGGCGCATTCTGCACCTGTCTTGATATCCCCCGCGCTGCTGGAGCATGTGCCTGATTTATGACAAGGCGCACACTTCTTTATAAATTAGGCACACTGTCCTGCAGTTCATGTGCCTAACCATAAATCTACGACAGCTCATTCATTTATCCAGGAAATTGGTGTACATGAAGATAAATTTGTTGCAGCAGCTGGCCACGCCCCATTCTCACACTTGTCATGTCCCCTTTCAGAAAAGTGCCAAGGATGGCAAAAAGTGGCAGATGCGAACATTTTTTAAAAAGTCACAGTTAAAAAAATCACATATGCGGCTTTTTAACGCCACTTTTCAGGCACACAGGGACTGATAAGTCTCCCCTTATATGCTCATGTAAATTTGATGTGAGTACAGTTTTATAAGTGGGAAGTCAAAGGGAAGCAGTCTTCATGTATACTATAGCAGGGGTACACCACCAATGAGGCAAAGTGAGGCTGCACCAGGTAGGGGCAAGAGGGGGGCAGCGGAAGAGGGATTATCTGTTTCTGCAGAATAGTATTGGGAAGCACTTTGGGCACAGTATGTGGCGCTGTATTACCCTGTATGTTTTGTAGCTCTCTATGTAATGTTTTCCAAGTATGTATTTAACAGTAGGGAAGGAGGGAAGGGGTTAGGTTAAGAACTGGCATTGGGGGGTTGGGCACCGCTTCAGTTTTTGCCTCAGGCAGCAGAAAGTAGAGGTGTACCCCTGTACTATAGTATACTACTCTAAACTATGTTACTCTATAAGCCTTGAAGCTGATAATTATACTCTCAAGTCCTACCAACTTTTGTCTCAGGAAAATGAATATTTTGCAATTAAATCCTATCATTTTGTTAACACTTTATCGACTCTGAAGCAGCTGTTTCAGTGTGGCTTTTCAGAGTTGCATTTGTAGTCACTGGAATGTGTTATGAATATTTTAACATTTTTTTATATATATTTTTTTTAAATTAAACTTAACATTTTACATTGTACAGCTATTGTATTGAATTGTACAAGTTTAAAAGTCTTCTACTGTAGAAAAAAGTAGATTACATTATACATGTGTAATGTATAGAAGACAATATTATACGTTTGCCACAGTATAAGTTAGACAAAAATCAGCATGATTGATCATTTCAATAATGTTCGAGAAACGTAAGGCTTGTAAAGGATGTAGAATACATTCAAAAGCAATTGACTTTAATTGTATCGTTGGGACTACTTTGTTGAGCTTGCAGCTGTTTTTTAGCATGAAAAAAGGCAACGTCCGTGATACACCCTTCAATAATTGCTGAAATTGTAAAATCATTCCATGACTAATCTTCAACTGCTGAATAATTTTATGCTGCTTAAAGCTATGATTTGTATTATTCAACAACCAGGAGACTTTTTATTGCAATGCCTCACTAGGTTTAATTGTTTTCTAAAAGTGCAAAGAAATTCTGAAACCATAGCATTTTGTGTGATTGGAAGCTCAGTAAAAGCTACTAATCGGCTACAATACATGTCTAGTTCTATATCCTTTACATTTTATCCTACTTATATTATGCTAAAGTCATTAGGGAAGAGAAGCGCTTCAGTCATTGATGCTATAAAGCAGTAATCTTGCACTTTTACTTTATTGTTTGTAGACACAATAGAAAGTACTGTATGCCCTTTTCGGATAACCCTTTGTGTAATCACCTGTTACTGGATATGACTTGCTATGATCCTATAACAAACATCTATAACAATCCATAAAGAGGATGAAGTTGATTGGGTGGTCCTGCATCATCCCATGTCTGAAGTGCCTTCCTAATATAGCATACTAGAAACAATAGTTTTGCTTACAAGGCCCTATATCATGATATTGGGTCACAATTTTATTCTGTTAGATTCATAGTATACCCATGGAGTTTCTTTTCATACTTGTTGCACAAAATAATAGATCGTTTTTTTTTATTATTTTTCTGTATTTCTGTATTTTTGACTTTTAAGTATATTTTTGCTTATGTTATTTCTGTTGACGTCTAACATACTGTAGTTGTTTTTTTTTTGTAATATAGATTTATGTTGCAAAATATTCTTTAACAGCAAAGCTGTTAATAATGAAGACTAAAGGTCACTTGGTTCCCAAGTGTACATCAAGGTTTTCAGTCTGAAAAGTAATTTCCATTAACAGAGTTTTCAAAGCTTGACCGTTGCATTAACAAAAATGTATTTCCTTCACTGGTGTCAGCATCATAAGAAAAGGGACAATATAAGAAGCAGGCAATGGAGGCAGCACTCAAAATAACTGCAATCTGAGGGGGGTAGCTTTAATCCATTGATACAAAGTTATGGCAGCATATTCAAGCATCACTGGATTAAAACTACTACTCACTTTGCATCTGTATTGAATGCTGTCTCCATTCCTTCTCTTGTGGATTATTACTTTGCACTTCCGGTGTTGCTCTGAGCGTCTGTTCAGCAGCCCCTGCCTTTGTGAATGGCAGGAGGCTGTTGCATAGTATTTCCTATGAAGCCCTTGTGTGTAATAGGGCTCCATAGGAAACTATTAAAATCATCATAAACTCCAATGCAAGTGCATTGCAAGATGATTGCTTGTTATAGTTCCCTATGGGAACTATAAAAAAGTGTAAAATAATTAAATAAAGTTTTTAAAAATAAAAAGCATAAAAATTCAAATCACCCCCTTTCACCAAAATAAAAATAAAAGAACTACCGTAAAAAAAATACACATCATGGGTATCGCCATGTGTGAAAACACCCATACTATAAAAATATAAAAATTACTTTCCCATACGGAAAACAGCGAAACGAAGAAGAGCATTAAAATGGCCAATTCGCTGTTTTTGGTCGCTTTATTTTCTAAAGAAAAATTAAATAAAAAGTTATCAAAAAGTCATACACGCCCCAGAATGGTATCAATGAAAAATTCATATTGCCTCGCAAAAAAATAGCCCCCATAAAGCTCATATATAAACACATAAATACCAAAAAGTTTTAGGGGTCAAAATATGGCGATGAAAAAAAAAATTTTATAATTATTTTATCACTATCAAAACGCAAGAAAAACTATACATATTAGATATCGCCAGATTCGTACTGACCTGTAGAATGAAAGTACTAGTCAGTAAAGTAACTAGTCAGTATTATTGCCCATCGAAAGTCATAAATAAAAAACCCGTAAAACTGTGGCGGAATTGCTTTTTTTTGCAATTTTTCCCGATATGCAATATTAAATGGTGGCGTTGGAAAGTACAACTTGTCCCGCAAAAAAACCAAGCCCTCATACAGCTATGTGAACAGAAAAATAAAAAAGTTATGGCTCTGTGAAGGCAGGAAGCGCAAAACGAAAACGCAAAAACAAAAAAACATCAGGGGGTGAAAGGGTTAGCCGTGCTTTGTAACCTATCATACAACAGTAAACTATTGAAGTAAAAAACATTTTTAGGGAGAACCAGAAAAGAGAAACAGAAGATCTAGAGAATAAATGATATGTTATCATATTTTACACACTTTCCAATTTTGGGGAGGGGGTATCTTATATTATTGTAAAAAGATTCATGCCGTCCTAACCATGGGCAGCATGAAACACTGACAGGATCCTGTGTTACATAAAATTTTAATCTGAAATGTTGCTAGGCAAAGAGCCAGGTACAGATTGGCTTTCCTCTGGCTTCTTCCCACCTGATGCAGCTTGACTGACAGGTCTTTGTCTGTTAGATCAGAAGACACCTATCTATGAGGCCCGAAGAGAGCAGGGAGAAGCCACGGGGAGCCATCTAGCAGACAATTCACTTTTTGCCTGGCAGCATTTCAGAGTAAAACCTATGGAGGTAGCCTGTTTCATGCTGTCCATGCTAGCCTGTTACATTACGTTTCCTAATGTCCATGCTGTCCATGCAAGCCTGTTCCATTAAGTTCCCTAATGTATCTTTCAGTAAAAGTTTTTTTTAATCCTCATTTTATCCCTAGATGAATACCTTGCGCTGTATAATTACACAGTATCTCAGCAGTAACATAGTAAGTTTTAAAATCAATGTTAGTTCATCAAGTTCAACCTACAATTCTATTGTATTGACCCAGAGGAAGAAAAAAAATCTGAAAAACCAATACCCACGGATGAGTACCTTGCATGGTCTTCTTTCCCAGGTAATCATTTTAGTGATCATTTTTATGATTTGACATCACAGCCAATATGAGGCTTGAAAATTAGCTTAGGCAAAAATGTCGCCTTCTGTTCTAGGCCATGCCAAATGCCCAATAAAGAAAACAGTTACATATTTGATATCATCATGCCCAAGAGGGATAGGAGAATGTTTTTTAGATTATGTTTTCCAGGAAATTATTCTCTGTGCAACATAGGATTGCTTGAAATCTTATTCAGTTTCTTTTTTAAAATTTGTGTCGGATTTCAGCAAAAGAAATGAAAAAAACTAGGGGGTCAAAGGGCAAACTATACCCATTGGCGTGTACATTTGGACATGTAGTAATGCAAATAGTATGCTCCAACCCCTTCGCGACCAGCGCCGTACATGTACGGCGCTGGGGCGATGCGGGCACATGGCGCCCGCTCGCGGGTGCGGCGGGCGTCATGGCCGGCAAGTCTCTGCTGTTTCTAACAGCAGAGACTTGCCGCTACCTACCACATCGGCGGCGTCTTCTGGGTTGACTAGATGCCGTGATCACACGTGATCACGGCATCTAGTTGCGTCTAAACCCGGAAGCGTTCGCTTCCGGGTGGTGTACAGACACCCCGTGTGGCCAATCGGGGTGTCTGTACACCATATGAAAACTGTAATCCTCGCTGGTGAGGATTACAGTTTTCAAACTGCAATTCTTATTCTGGCCACTAGATGGCAGGCCAGGATAAGAAATGAGCAATTGATGGTTTTCTGAGCCTATAAAACCCAGAATTGCTCATAAAGAAAAAAAAAAAAAGCCACAATTTATAAGCCCATATTTGAGCTTTCTAATAGTAAAAAAAAAATTAAAAAAAAATGTTAAAAAATATATAAAAAATAAAAAAGATGTAAAAGTTCAAATCACCCCCCTTTCCGTATAAGTAAAAAATAAATACCTAAATAACAATAAATATAGACATCATGGGTATCACCGTGACCGAAAACGCCTGTACTTTTAAAATATAAAAAAAAAAATTCCAATACGGCGAATTGTGTGGCGGAAAAAAGCGTCCAAATGGCGATTTGCCGTTTTTTGTCACTTTTTTTTCTAAAAAAAATTAAATAAAAAGTGATCAAAAAGTCATACACACCCCAGAATGGTATCAATAAAAACTTCAGATCGTCCCGCAAAAAATGAGCCCCCATACAGCTCTGTACACATAAATACCAAAAAGTTATAGGGGTCAAGATTTGACAAGGAAAAAAAAAAAAAAAAAAGGGCAACTTTCTAATTATGTTATCACTATGAAAACGCAGGAAAAACTATACATATTAGGTATTGCCGGATTCGTACTGACCAGTAGAATGAAAGTAACAGATCAGTTTTAATTCACATCGAACGCTGTAAATAAGAAACCCGTAGAACTGTAGCGGAATAGCGTTTTCTTTGCAATTTCACCCGGTTTGGAATTTTTTTCCCGCTTCCCACTACACTGTATGCAATATTAAATGGTGGCGTTGGAAAGTACAACTTGTCCCGCAAAAAACAAGCCCTCATACAGCTATGTGAACAGAAAAATAAAAGAGTTATGGCTGTTTGAAGGCAGGGAGCGCAAAACGAAAATGCAGAACCGAAAAAAGCTCCGGTCGTGAAAGGGTTAAGGAGGTTTATTCTTCTGTTTTTATGCTTTGGTCAACAAAGTAATATCATGCCATTCCCTCTTTGAAAATATAATTTCCTTTTTAAATTTAAAATATAACAATGTATTTTAAATGATATTCCAATCTAAAAAAGTAACATTCATCAACATATTTCATATTCATGTAATCAGAGCAAACACAGAAATAAATCTGTAGGCATACAGAAGTAAAACTCAATTTATTTTAAAAATTGGAGAAAACTTGAAATTGGAGAAAACCTTCTTGTAAAATTTAGAAAAAAAAATACATAAGAATGGCCATAATCTATACCACTAACAGCCATGTTTCTCTTGAAAGAAAAAAAAATGATACCAAACTCATGGGGATACATAAAATTCTACAAATATATAACATGTTAAATAAAGGCATTGCAAAACTGCAAATTTTGCTTTGGTCAATAAGACCCAGAATACATACGGGGGGAAGGGGTTATTAACTATAGCATAGCCAGGGCCGTTTTAAGACATTGGTGGGCCCAGTGCAAAGATCAAGAGTGGGCCCCCCCCCCCTTCGGGTAAACTTTACAGATTGCAAAATGGCTAACTTTTTTTTCTTAACAAGTCGCGTGGGGGGAGACCCCACGCCATTCTTTTACAAAAATAATTAAATAATTTTTTTAAAAAATGGCGTGGGGTCCCCCCCTTTTTTCCTTTTCCAGCCAGATACAACCAGCAGCGGCAGCCTGGCACTACCAGGGTGGGAAGGGACACGGTTATTGGCCCTTCCCAGCCTAATGGTACCAGCCTGCAGCCGCCCCAGAGCCAGACCCTCAATTTTGAAGGTCTGGTCCTGCGGGTACCCGGCTCTTCCCGGCACCCTTGGTGGCGGTGGGTGCCGAGGTAATAATGTTGGGGTTAGTGCTGGCCTGCCATACCGGCAAGCACTAAGCCCAGTATTAGTAATCAGGGCCGTCTGTAGATAGCCATAATTACTAAAACTGTAGTATTGGAAAAAAAAAAATACACACACACAAGTATAAAACATTTTATTGAAATAAACACTCCCCCAGACCCCTGTTTGACCATTTTATTAAAAAAAAAAAAAAAGCTGGTCCGACATAGTCCACCGAATCCGACGTAGTCCTCTGCATTCACGACCCTGAAAAATAGAAAACAAACACACAAACACAGACCACTTACCTCTTCCTGCACTGGGATAATACACACAGCGATGTCACAGTACAGGGATAATACACACAGCGATGTCACAGTACAGGGATAATACACGCAGCGATGTCACTGTACAGGGATAATAAACACAGTGATGTCACAGTACAGAGATAATAAACACAGTGATGTCACAGTACAGGGATAATAAACACAGCGATGTCAGTGTACAGGGATAATAAACACAGTGATGTCACCGTACAGAGATAATAAACACAGTGATGTCACAGTACAGAGATAATAAACACAGCGATGTCACTGTACAGGGATAATAAACACAGCGATGTCACCATACAGGGATAATAAACACAGTGATGTCACAGTACAGAGATAATAAACACAGCGATGTCTGTGTACAGGGATAATAAACACAGTGATGTCAGAGTACAGAGATAATAAACACAGCGATGTCAGTGTACAGGGATAACAAACACACAAACACAGACCACTTACCTCTTCCTGCACTGGGATAATACACACAGCGATGTCACTGTACAGAGATAATAAACACAGTGATGTCACAGTACAGAGATAATAAACACAGTGATGTCACAGTACAGAGATAATAAACACAGCGATGTCAGTGTACAGGGATAATAAACACAGTGATGTCACCGTACAGAGATAATAAACACAGTGATGTCACAGTACAGAGATAATACACACAGCGATGTCACTGTACAGAGATAATAAACACCAGTGATGTCACAGTACAGGGATAATAACACAGTGATGTCACTGTACAGGGATAATAAACACAGTGATGTCACCGTACAGAGATAATAAACACAGTGATGTCACAGTACAGGGATCGGCGTCTCGTGGCCCAATCAGACCTCAGATCAGCGTCTCGTGCCCCCATCAGACCTCAGGTCGGCGTATCGTGTCCCCATCAGACCTCGGTTCAGCGTCTTTGAGCCCCCATCAGACCTCAAATAGCGTCTTGTGCCCCATCAGACCTCAGGTCAGCTTAATGTGCCCCATCAGACCTCAGGTCAGCTCTTGTGCCCCATCAGACTCAGGTCAGCTCTTGTGCCCCATCAGACCTCAGGTCAGCGTCTTGTGCCCATCAGACCTCAGGTCAGCGTCTTGTGGCCCATCAGACCTCAGGTCAGCGTCTTGTGCCCCATCAGACCTCAGGTCAGTGTCTGTGTGCCCATCAGACTCAGGTCAGCTCTTGTGCCCCCATCAGACCTCAGATTAGGGTCTTGTGCCCATCAGACTCAGATCAGCGTCTGTGCCCCCATCAGACCTCAGGTCAGCTTAATGTGCATCAGACCATCAGATAGGTCAGCTTAATGTGCCCCCATCAGACCTCAGATCAGCTCTTGTGCCCCCATCAGACCTCAGGTCAGCTTAATGTGCCCCATCACCTCAGATCAGCATCTTGTGCCCCCATCAGACCTCAGGTCAGCTTAATGTGCCCCATCAGACCTCAGGTCAGCTTAATGTGCCCCCATCAGACCTCAGATCGGCTTAATGTGCCCCATCAGACCTCAGGTCAGCTTAATGTGCCCCATCAGACCTCAGGTCAGCTTAATGTGCCCCATCAGACCTCAGGTCAGCTCTTGTGCCCCCATCCATCAGACCTCAGGTGACAGGTCAGCTCTTGTGCCCCCATCCATCAGACCTCAGGTCAGCTCTTGTGCCCCCATCCATCAGACCTCAGGTGACAGGTCAGCTCTTGTGCCCCCATCCATCAGACCTCAGGTCAGCCATTTTTGCCCCATCATCAGACCTCAGGTCCCCCCCCCGGGGGCCCCAGCCACAAAAAATACTTACAAAAAGCTGCCTCCGGTCTTCTTCTCCTTCTCCTGCGCGCTGGATCTCGCGGGATCACACAGCCAGCCCAGGAGGAAGCGCGCAGCCAGGAGACCGAGATCGGCAGGGTAAGCATTATCCCCCCCCCCCCCGTGTCGTAGAGTTCGGTCCCCATAGGGCAGTACCAGTTGTACTGCACTATCGGCGGCCCTGCACACCCAAACCGGCCAGTTGTAAGGGGAGCCCCCCCACGTGACCTATTGGTGGGCCCGGTGCAGATGTACCATATGCCCTATGATTAAAGCAGCCCTGAGCATAGCTCCTATGAGGAAAAATATATATTAAAAGGGTTTTCCAGCCTAAGGCCTCTTGCAGACATCCGTGGACCATGGTCCGTGAAAACCCGGCCTGCGGTCCTGTTAAAGGGATTCTGTCACCTCGTTTAAGCCTATAGAGCTGAGGACATGGGCTGCTAGATGGCCACTAGCCTGTCCACAATATACTTTTCCTATTGCTGTGTGTGTCTTTGTTTAGTAAAAAAAACGATTTTATTCATATGCTAATTCTGGTTATAAGGAGCCCAAGGGGCGGTTACCAATCTTCCTGGATCCCAGCGTGCCCACTGTGAAGGAGCCCAGCACCGCCCCGCATCCTCTCATCTCCTCCTTGCTCCCCCGACTTCACACTTTCAGAGCGCCGTAATCTCGCGCATGCGCGAGTACGCCGCTTGTCAGCGCTAGTAAACTGTTCCTTCCCTGTGCTGGCATCAGCATCAGGGAACGAACTGCGCATGCGCGAGATGGCTCGCGCGAGATTACAGCGCTCTGAAAGCGTGAAGTCGGGGGAGCAAGGAGGAGATGAGAGGATGCGGGGCGGTGCTGGGCTCCTTCACAGTGGGCACGCTGGGATCCAGGAAGATTGGTAACTGCCCCTTGGGCTCCTTATAACCAGAATTAGCATATGAATAAAATCGTTTTTTTTACTAAACAAAGACACACACAGCAATAGGAAAAGTATATTGTGGACGGGCTAGTGGCCATCTAGCAGCCCATGTCCTCAGCTCTATAGGCTTAAACTAGGTGACAGAATCCCCCAGAATGCGCTTTTGCACTCAGCAGGACCGCAGGTCAGGTTTTCACTGACCGTGGTCCACGGATGTCTGCATGAGGCCTAAAACCCCTGTTTAATTAGGCCCAGAACTGTGTTAAAAATGCACTCACCTGATCCTCGTCATTCCTTTAAAGTGCTGAGGCTCCTTTACATGATCTTTGTGGTCCGAGACATCTAAACTTCTAGAGGGTGTCACAGTGCACTGCTGCAGCCACTCACTGGCCACAGCAGGGACTTGCCCCAAGTGGTATGTGATCTTGACGTGACTTGCAGCTTGGTGACACATCACCACTGAAGCCAATGGATAGCTGCAGCAGCTCACATGACGTCATCCAAATATTTACATGCTGGGGACCAGAAATATCATGAAATGGAGCCTTGATGATGGAACAAAGGGTAGATGAGTTGGCTTTTTACTTTAGGTAAAACATGGTCGTGGGCTTAATTAAAAATGTCACATAACTTTCCTTATGCAATACAAAGGTAGACATACTGGGAGCTTGGTTTACCAGTATAAGGGCTATAATATTCTCTTCATGGAATATCTCTGTCTCCTTCCTTTAGGGTTTCTATCAGGCGCCAGTACTGGGCAAAAAAAAATCTGGTAAAATATTGTTGTCTAGTGTGCCATCATGAATGGTATGTGTACAAGACATATGTATTACGTGCAATGTATGAGTTGCTCAGGTGTACCATGTGTCCTGCTTGGAGGACAGTGTGTATGGCATGTGTCCAGTAGGCGAGTAGCCTATGTGCGGCATCTTTCCAGCACGAAAGTGGTAGATTTCTGAACTCAGTGTCTGCTCCTGGTACAATGAATACATTTGGTAAACCCAGAAAAACTATTTGAACTATTGTGTTTTTGCATTTCACAACATATCAGAAAATAGCTAAAGAGGGAATATGGCCATACAGAGTAATCAAAGTCAATGGAACCTGAAAAACTAGATGCACATTTTTTAGGTTCCATAACATTATCTCCAGGTCAGGACTTCAGCAAAACAGTACTAATATGGGTGCCAAATAAACCAAATAGTTGTAGGTCTAATTACAAATCAGTATGGAAAATTTCACACATTGGATTTGTTGGGTTATGAATGATGGCTCATTTAGACGTGTAGATAATCATTCAGGCGACTGATGACAGGAGTGGACTACTGGCACAACCTCAATGATAATGACAAGTGTTCACATGCAGCGAGTATCGTGGACAAATTTGATTGTATACTTGCTTAAAGAACTTGTGCACCCAGTACATATTAATGACCTATACTCATTATAGGTTATCAATATATGATTGGTGAGGGTCCCAGCACCTCTTCCAATCAGATGTTTGAAGTGGAGGCGGCTTTCGTATGCACACTGCTTCCTCTTCAAGATTGCACTGCACGTGTCTCGCTTGCAGTGCCAGTGCAGTGTAATTACATGTACTCATCCCATTCAAGTGAATAAAACAAGCACTCGTAATTACACTGCACTGCTGAGATGTCCAAGCCGAAGCACAATGTAATCTTGAAGAGAAAGTAGAGCCGTCTCCTCTTCAAACGGGGGGTGCTGGAATTCATTAACAACAAACAATAATTTACTTGTTTGCATCAATGATTTCATAAGCGTTGAACAAACTTTTTTGGTGAAATCGTCAAATCGCTACATACATTCATATTACATGATTATCTTCCAACATCAATCACTCACATTCCATTTTTTTTGCAGACTCTTTGAAATGAATGGATCCGCATACGGTCCGCAAAAAAACAGAACGGAGACGGAAAGAAAATACATTTGTGTGAATGAGCCCTAACACTGCCAGATCATTGCTAACGAGCTTTCCTACAAATGCTTGTTAGTGATGATCGGCCTGACGATTGCCTAGTGTAATTCAGGCTTAAGTGCTGTGTACCTTCCTAAGTTTACCACTTGGTTGTTCAGGGACCTGCAGCTGGCCTCATTCATAGCAGATGGCTACTGTACAGGGAAAATCAGTGAAGAGGATGCAGCACAAACAGTGGCGTACTGCCAATATAGGCAGACCATGCAGCTGCTACGGGGCCCGCAGCACAGGGGGGCCCAGAGGGCATGGATGGCCCTCCCCCTACACACCACGCCCCCCCTCCCCCCACATACACACTCTGTAGGTCGGCTCACCCAGCACTCCATTGATTGAGAGTGATTCTTCATGGGCTAAAGGACCTTCCAGACGTCATCTGCCCATGTGACCAGCGGGGGAGGAGCTAGAGGAGCACAGATCTGTTGCTGTGTGTACAGAGAGGAGCCATGCTGGAGTTTGGTGAGGCCTAGCTCTGTGTCTTTCCCTGTGTGTGTCCCTGTGTGTCTGTCTGTCCCTAGGGGTCTGTCCCTCTGTGTCCCTGTGTTTGTCCCCGTCCCTATGTGTCTGTCCCTATCCCTGTGTGTGTGTGTTCTTTTCCCTGTTTGTGTCACTGTCCCTGTGTGTGTCGCTGTCCCTGTGTGTTTGTTGCTGTCCCTGTGTGTGTCCCTGGCCCTGTGTGTGTTCCTGGACCTGTGTGTGTCGCTGGCCCTGTGTGTGTCGCTGGCCCTGTGTGTGTCCCTGGCCCTGTGTGTGTCGCTGGCCCTGTGTGTGTCGCTGGCCCTGTGTGTGTCCCTGGCCCCGTGTGTCACTATCTCAGTCCCTGTGTGTTTTTCACTGACCCTGTGTGTCTCACAGTCACCATGCCCACAGTGTTCCTATGTCTTGATGCAGCTGCATCAGGACGTCCTGCGGGGGCAAGAAGAAGAAGAAAGAGGAGACAGCGCTGCCAGCATGGAGTTCCGTGGGAGAGGCACACTAAGGATGCAGGTAATGCTACCACATGATCTACACTAGTGTTATCTGTAGTTTTAAATAGGACTGCAGGTAACACTACCACATGATTTACACTAGTGTTATCTGTAGTTTTAAATAGGACTGCAGGTAACACTACCACATGATTTACACTAGTGTTATCTGTAGTTTTACATAGGGCTGCAGGTAACACTACCACATTATCTACACTAGTGTTATCTGTGGTTTTAGATAGGACTGCAGGTAACACTACCACATTATCTACACCTAGTGTTATCTGTGGTTTTAGATAGGACTGCAGGTAACACTACCACATGATCTACACTAGTGTTATCTGTAGTTTTAAATAGGACTGCAGGTAACACTACCACACGATCTACACTAGTGTTATCTGTAGTTTTAAATAGGACTGCAGGTAACACTACCACATGATTTACACTAGTGTTATCTGTGGTTTTACATAGGGCTGCAGGTAACACTACCACATTATCTACACTAGTGTTATCTGTGGTTTCAGATAGGACTGCAGGTAACACTACCATATGATCTACACTAGTGTTATCTGTGGTTTTACATAGGACTGCAGGTAACACTACTACATTATCAGCACTAGTGTTATCTGTGGTTTTACAGAGGACTGCAGTTAACACTACTACAGTATCAGCACTAGTGTTATCTGTGATTTTACATAGGACTGCAGTCAACACTCCAAATTGGAAAAAAAATGCAATTCCTCCACCGTATTACAGGTTTTGTTCCTACGGCGTTCCCTTTGCTGCACATGGGTGTGTGGCAGGGGAGGAGCCAGTCCAGGGGGTGGGATGGGCCAGGGGTGGGTACTGGGCAGAGTTGGGGGCCTAATTCATATTCTTTTCATTTTCAGGATCGGTGGGGGTGTCAGATGTTGGACCCCACTGATAGTAAAAGGGGTCAATTATTCTAACAGGATGCCTTGACTTACCTTTTTAATGTCATAATACCTCCAGAATTCTCTGCTTTTAATGCCAGCGATATGTGCTTTATATAATCAGCTACAGTATGCATATAAAAAACAAGATAAAATCTTCTACCGTATAAACCCAGCCAGCAGAATTGTCAGCCAGGCTGCAGTGCAATGTTTTAATCAAACTTTTTTTTCTCACTCTCCCTTGTCCAATTCATTTCACCCACAGTCAGATATTACACCCCACTCCTCACTAGACCTGTCTGGGCCCCAGGCACCTGTCCCTGTGCCTGACCTCTAGGTACATTTCTATCTGATATGAATAATTCATTGAATAAAGCACAGCACTGTGGTGAGGATTAACTTTCATACATTTGCTTAGTCACAGGGGAACTTTCTCGATGATTTAATCCAAGAGATAGTTGTGAGATTTTATATCTGCTGTAAAATGACTTGTGTTTTTCAGGGCTATAATGCTTCGTGAAATGTGCTGCCTAGCAACTATGTACGAACGAGAGAAAGAAACCGGCCCCGACATGGACACTTCCAATTCCTAAAATTCAGATTCACTGCTTTATGTAGGAATAAGGTGTTACCACCTACAGTATTATGTTGTGGGGCCACAGCACCCACACTTCAAAAATGCCTAACTCCCTGTTGCATTTTTGTGGTGTTTTTGCAGCATTTTTGCCCCCACACTGGGGGTCAGTTATCATGATCATCTGTTTATTGGAATGCGATCAGACTGACGTAGTGGATTAGGCTGTCACTATTTTGCATTATAAGGGGTCGCACAGCAGGTGATGAATTAGACGATGCATCTTTGGATTGGTTATGGTGCAGGTGGATCATGTGCAATTAGACTATTCATTGATCGTCTCATGAATTATGTAAAAAGTCCCAGCCACTTACAGTACACATTTGTTTGTGAAAAAGGGCACATCTACCCGACGATGTGACTATTTTAATAAAATTCTCGAATAGCCCCACATATCACTGACAAGCAAAACTCAAATAAATTTGTAACTAATTATGGCAGAAAAAAAGTCTCAAGGGCACATGTACATGAACCTGTTTTTTATTCCGTTCCGTTTTTTTTTTTTTTTTTGTGGCACGTATGCTGAACCATTTACTTCAATGAGGCCACAAAAAAACCCTGGAAATTACTCCATGTGCATTCCGTGCCCGTATGTCCACGACATGTTCTTTTATTGTCCACATTATGGACAAGGATAAGACTGTTCTATTAGGGGTCAGTGATTTCATTCTGCAAAATGCACACGGCTGCAGATCTGAAACCCTGCTGAAAAATCCACTGAGATTTTAGCTGTTTCCACAGCAAAAACCATATGAAAAACCAAAACTAAACTGCATGTATTATATGCGGTTTTTGCTGTTAAAAAACAGATATCACTCTCTCTATTGGAAAGGGTGAAATCCGCAAGAGAAATCCCATGTATAAATTAAAATGCTGCAATTTCAAATCTGTAGCTTTAGGGCTCATACATACAAATGTATAGAACATGTCCTATTATTGTCCACATTACAGACAAGGATAGTACTGTTCTATGAGAGTCTAGCTGTTCCGTTCCGCAAAATACAGAATGCACACGGACGTCATCTGTATTTTTTTGTGGATCCCTTTTTTAAGGACAGCAAAATACATACGGTCATTGTCAGGGCTGGGATACACAGATAAGGGGAAAGTGATCCCTAAGCTTAATCCCAACCCCTTTCCCTGCCTATTGCCTACTCAGGCTAACTCCTGAGTCGACAACCTGAAGACTCGAAATACACTATCAAAAGTGCAGTGGAAGGGAAGACAAACAAGAAAGACAAACAAGAACCAAATGGATAGTCAGATAGCCGCGTCAAAACCAGGAGAGAACGTCAGGAACAAAATCAGCAAGCCAAGAATAGTCACAAAACACGCCAAGGGTCAAAGAACAAACTGGAATCTAAACTTCAGAGCACAAATAACAAACTAGGTAGTAGCAAGGAGACTCCAAACACTGGCAGCAAGGCTCACATTTGAGGTCCTTAAATACCTAGCAGACCCCACCCAACCAGCTGACTGGGAGGAGAATGCAAGGAACAAAACTTAACTCATGAGATACCAGATGAACCAGAAAATAAACACAGACTAAATTGCTCGCATTTTCCGGCGACCAGTAACTGGCCGCAAGCGAGTGTGCGCACCAGCCACGTCCCTGGCACTTATGATCGTCACACGCGTCCCCTGCCTGGGACGCACATCCACAGCCAGAGACCGTCGGCTGGAGGAGGAGCCTGACAAAATAGCGGAAGAAGCCTGGCCACAGGCAACCACATCGCCACCAGAGTCAGAGACAGGACCAGCAGAACTGGTGCAATGACTGCCGGTCCTGACAGTACCCCCCCTCCAGGAGGGGCCTCCGGACCCTTAGAACTCAGAGATGGTTTAGAAGGATGACTCTGGTGAAACAATCTCACTAACCGGGGTGCATGCACATCCCTAGCAGGGACCCAAGATCTATCTTCTGGACTGAATCCCTTCCAATGGATGAGGTACTGAAGGGAATTCCTCACCAACCTAGAGTCAAGAACCCTCTCCACCTCATACTCAAGATCTCCATCCACAACAGACGGAGAGGGAGGGTCAGGGAGGGGTACAACAGGGTCAACATAGCGCTTTAGCAGATTTTTATGAAAAGTATTGTGGACCAGCCATTCAGGGGGCAACGCAACCTTGAAAGATACAGGATTACCGATGAACCTAGGAGCAAATTTCAGAGACGGAACCTTCAATTTGAGGTTTTTAGTAGACAACAAGACTTTATCACCCACAACAAAAGTTTCAGAGACAGTATGTTTATTCCTGGAATGGTATTCATAAAACCTTGGAAGACTGCCGGGGCATTACTCAGACCGAAAGGCATAACAAGATATTCGAAGTGCCCCAGTGGTGTGTTAAAAGCAGTCTTCCACTCATCTCCTTCCCGAATCCGAATCAGATTATACGCTCCCCTTAGATCTAATTTGGAGAACCAATTGGCCCCAGAAACCTGATTCAGAAGGTCCGGAATAAGAGGAAGAGGTCCAGAGTTCTTGACCGTGATTTTATTTAATTCGCGGTAATCAATACACGGCCTTAACCCACCATCTTTTTTCTCCACGAAAAAGAAAACAGCCCCCGTTGGGGACTCAGAAGGTCTAATATGCCCAATAGCCAAGCTTTCATCAATATACTGCTTAAGCGACTCTCTTTCAGGTACAGACAGATTATAAATACGACCCTTAGGCAGCTTGACTTTGGGCAAGAGATCTATTTTACAGTCAAAATCCCTATGAGGAGGAAGGACTTGAGACAGGGGTTTGGAGAAAACATCCGCGAAATCAGAGATAAACTCCGGGATCCCAGCATCACATGCAATCGTGGTACAGAGTGAGACCTAAGACATATGGGCCTTACACTGAGGACCCCAGCGAACAAGATCCAGTGTACCCCAGTCAATAACTGGATTATGTTCCTGGAGCCAAGGTATCCCCAGGATAACGTTCACCGACAAATTGTCTTCCATGATTCCAACGGAATCATGGAAGACAAAACCTGGGAGAGCTTAAATACATGATCCGGCTGATAGACCGGCAGGGTTACGATGGCACACACCGACAGCCGAACCAGCAGAAGAAGGAGTGCAGCAGGTGATCCGAGGCTTGCGGCCAACTATTACGAATTCTAACAGTAGAAGCTGCGGCTACATGTCCTTTGGCACTGCTGGCCTGTGCCACCTTCTCCTACTTTTTTTGGAGCTCGAGTTCTGGCTGGAAGTGGAACCCTTTTGTTTTTCCGTGCCAGACATTTTCACTTGACTGTGGCCCTTGTCTCTCTCCCTGTCTCCCTCCCTTTCTCTCTCCCTGACTGATTAATATTACTAGCCCTGCACTGGCCCTGATATGTGTATTATTATGGATGCCCAGAACAAGCCCTTCCCACTAGGTCAGGTGACCACTTTCTTCCCGGGCTTTTGGCCAGCTTTTTTCCACAAGAATAACAAACTTACAGTAAAAGTTCGCTAATTAACTGAATTTGTACGCAGCAGCGTATAAATTAACTTATACATACCATTAGCATACAATTCATCGGACAAGTACGTAGCGCATGTGTACAAAGGTTTAAGAACATTTAAGATTCGAACGGAGCGAATCTGAAAAAAATCCGGAATCGCTTTGGAGTAGAAAATTTGTAAGATTCAATATGAATCTACGAAGCAGCGAATAGATTCGCTCATCTCTACTCATAACTGCCTTATTTTAGTAATTCAAACATTTTCTTTCTATAATTTACTAGTAATATTTCAGCATTATATAAGATCAATTCTGTCCATGAATTATTTTCTAGCTGCAGGAAATGTGTCATCATACTCTAATCTCCTTCCCATTCACAAGGGTCAATTAGCACAGTGTCACATGACACTGATTGGCAGGTGTCTTCACAGAAATAAATAAAAATTAGGGTGTGATATACTTTCATTTTCCAATTTGCAAGCTACAGAGCTTTGAATAATGGAATAGGACTACAGAACGTACCAAAAATTTACGACTGACATGCTGCTGCAGAGGAGAGTGGCACCGTAACAGAAGCTGCAGCAGTGAAATACATTTCAAGGCCACAGAGTGGGAGAGGCAGCAGGAGTCGTAATAATTTTAATGAGACAGAATGGCACAGTGACATACCCTGGGAGAGGCAGCAGCAGTCATAAAAAATTAAATGCAGCATACCGTAGAGTGGCACAATTACATAATTTGGACCTAGCGGCAGCTAGAAGACAGCGTGTGGAGGGTGCGGCAGCAGCATCAGGTGACAGAGTGGCACAATGACAGACCCTGAAGTGGCAGCAGCATGAGTAGGCCACAGATTGGCACAATCAAAGACCCTGGAAGTGGCAGCAGCAGTTCGTTACATGAAGGCGAC